>PVJL010006505.1:0-91179 GCA_004026885.1 Lyroderma lyra
TATGCCCAGATATCTTGAAATTAATTTTATACTCTGTTTCTATCACTGTCATCTGAATCTGATGAAGGGAAACAGAAATTATCATAGTCCCTTGTGGAATAGTCATTGATGACTAGTACCTTAGATAAAAGTTCTTACAATTAGTAGAAAATAATAGCGAATTGGGAAAATACAGAAAAATTTAAACTTGCTATTTTCTGAAATTCTTGTTTAACTCTATTATTGGATCCAAATTGCGGACTAGCTGTGTGTATGTGTCCATTATTTGATCATATTGAACTCCAATTTTTTAGAATTCTTTAGGAAAACTTCACCAAAGATATTCAGATGTAATAATTACTGAAAGTTCATTATCTAACCCTTCTAGTTTGAAAGCCATGGACATAGTTTCCTGGTGGTATTGTGGCTTAAGGCTTCAGTGCTGTCAACGCTGCGGCTTGGGTTCGATTCCCAGCCAGGGAACTACCCACATTAAAAAAAAAAAAAAGGAAAAATGGAAGCCATGGACATAAGCCAAGATTCTAGAATGACCCAAAAGTAAAAGAAATTTATTTCTAAATCTTATAATCCTGAGGAGACTTCTTTGATCATTTTCATTTCAGGTGCTTCTCCATTATCCCATGTTTATCCCTGTTCACTCTGGCCTAGCAAGGCCATCTTTTTCAGACAAAGCCAGTGATAAGGCAAATGCCAATATGATAATCCTTTTATTTCAGTTTATCCTATTTAAGAAGAATCATCATCCTGGAAATGATACACCTTAGAGGTTTTAAATTATTACACAAATACTTAATACATTCACCTGACTATGTTACAGTCCCATACCTATTTCACAGAAAGTTTTAAAAAAAGTTTTTATATTTTTACCAATGGCAGTTTCATTTTTTAAGTATTTTTTATTGTCTGCTTAAGAAGTCAGATCTCAGCACCAGTTTTAACTGACTTTATTATACCTTTGTATACCCAGAACCTCAAGGTTCCAGCTCCTTTTCAGACCTCATGGGTCCTTATCTGTTTAAAATAAACACGCACAAAATCAGTTTTCCTTATAGTTAAAATAACATTCAACCAGTGTAAACATTACAATTTTACATTTTCCTGTGATTAGCCTTTCTGTTTTTAACCTCTCATACCTCAGCATTTATCGAGTTCCTATTACCTGATCAATGATCAGTTTTTCTCTGTTCTCTGGCTTTTCTCCAAAGCCTGCTGTTTGCATGAACCAATGATTTTCCTTTCCTATTGTGTGTCTTTAAGTATCTACTGTTGGGATTCCTCAGATCTGTGAGGAATGTGCTTTGAGTGTAGTGACCTAGCCAGCAATTGCCATACTGTCACCAAAGGGATACCTATATTAGTATTCAAGTTCTTCTGCTCTTTTTATTTTACTTCCAAAAGGTCCTCACCTCAGGTTATACACTCCCACCACTTCTACCAAACTGTAGTGGACATAACTGTATCCTATGTATTCTGTGACTGTAGTAGTAAGACCCAATTATTTAATAAAATAAATATTTACTTAGTTGTACTAATCTAGTTAGGTAAGTGACCAGAGGAACTTTCAGCATCATTGTTCAAAAAAGATGGTTAGTTTCCCAAGTTCAGTGAAAACATACTTAGCCAGTGAGCTGTTATAATAACAGCTGCTAACATTTCTGGAGAACTAGCTTTTTTTCTTTGTTTTAGTCCTATAATTGGCTGCTGACTAATACTGTAACAAAAGATTGGAAAGAATCCAAGTGCCCATCAGTATGGGACTCTCAAATAAACAATGGTATAGCTAGCTACACAGTACAGCTATGAAAAGAAATGAGAAATATCTCTGTAAGCTGCTATGGACCCATGTCCAGAATATATTGCCAATTAAAAAAATCAGGGTACAAAACTTGTGTTTTATGCCACATAAAGAAGAAAAGTATTAAGATGTATACATACTTGCTTATAGACGTATTTTCACAAAGAAACAATAGAAGAATAAAACAAAAACCAATAAGAATAGCTACCTATTCAGGAAGAGAGAAACTAGAAGTGGAAACTAACCTTCTCTTAATGTACTATATTTTATAGTTTTGATTTTGGATCCTTATAAATATTTTACATAATTAAATTGTTTACATTAAATACTTGCTGAAATAACTAAACTGCATATCATACTGGTAACAAATACATAGAGTAGATTTCTTTCAAATGACTTTAAAATGTAATATCTTAACTATAAATCCCTAGAGGGATATATTTTAAAGACCAGAGGAACCACAAAAAAAATTTTTTTTTTTTTTGGCTAGTTCCCTGGCAGGGAATCGAACCCAGGCCGCAACGTTGAGAGTGCCGATGCCTAGCCACTACACCACCAGGGAACACCCCACAAAAAAAATTTAAAGTTGAGTTCATATTTTTGTTAATAATATTGATATTATTTTGAAACGTTCAGAAAAGCAAAGATTATGTTAATGTCATTAGTAAGCAAAATTTTCAGAGTAAGAGAAAAGATACAAGTATGAAATGGAGTTGTTTAATTAAAACCCTGTAATATGAATCTTAAATAGGAATATAAACTCATGATACTCTCCTTTCTCTAAAAGGTATTTATGCTATAGCTCCATCCATTGAAAAGACCTAGGAGCAATAATAACCTATTAGCAGTTAACGTCTTATCAGCCAGATTGTGGTCTCTTAAGTTCCATTTCTCAGAGAGAGAGATTGTTGATTGTGTGCTTGGAGCAGGAGATGTCCAAGATGAACCTGGGATAGTTTGTCATTCTAGAATTGAAGAAAACTAGATGTTTGATGATGTGAAATGACAGAGCTGATCTGAGGGGGCTCCTGCTAGCAAAGAAGGGATAATTTGAGCATTAAAAAGAGTGACTGCAGGGGTTCTCTGGTGGCGTAGTGGATAGACTTCGGAGCTCTCACTACCACAGCCTGGGTTTGATTCCCCACTCAGGGAACCAACCAAAAAAAAAAAAAAAAAAAGGAGTGACTGCAATGGATTGAAACTCAGCAAATGTATAATATTCAAGACTTCATAATGATAATCACCCCCCCCCCAAAAAAAAAGAGTCAAAACCACTTGAATCCTTTTGGAGGTTTCTAGAGCACTAACTCATTATTCAAAAAACTGATGTAGAGAAGCAATTGAGCAATTAAAACGTCTCATATTTTTGATGTATTGAAGTTCATCCTCTGGATGACTATTGAAAGATCCTTTTCCTTACACCTAGCTTTTCCCCTCCTGCTTCGTTCTTTGTGTGTGTGTAAAATCTGGAAGAATAAAAGAGAAAAGGTTGGAATATGTTTAATACATTTCAGCCCTGTAGCTCAAAGTAGGAAGTTAGAAAGGCAACCTACTGCATGTACTAAAACATATATTTTCCCAACCTGTCTGCATAGCCTGACAGTCTTTTAGGTCTTAGTATTGTCCAGCCTCTTATTTCTGCTTTGGGTACACCTTTAGATTTCAGTGGTCTCTAACTGACTTAAAAGCATTGAGAAAACACGTGAGTTTTCATTTGCTAGGAATAAAGTCATGACCTGACTACAAGGCTTTTCTAAGAAATAATATAGAGAGCTTGAATTTACTCTCTGGACTTTGTCAGCTTGCCAGCTTGTCCCTTCCAGTGGTTCTCAACCTTCCTAATGCCACGACCCTTTAATACAGTTCCTCATGTTGTGGTGACCCCCATAAAATTATTTTCATTGCTACTTCATAACTGTAATGTAAATATCTGATATGTGTTTTCCGATCATCGTAGGCGACCCCTGTGAAAGGGTCATTCAACCCCCAAAGGTGTTGCGACCCACAGGTTGAGAACCACTGCTAGGCTAAAAAAGGTATATAGGCCTCTGTTGGAATAACAAGCACAGCTGCTTCTGCACTGACCAAATGAGGCATGTTAAGTGCAAAGCCTTTGGAGGCTGTTCTTTTTTCTTTCTAAAAGAATCTCAAAGGCCTGAGGGGCTTGCAAATACTATTCCTCCTCCCAGAGTTCAGGAAACAATGACCTATATCATTTAATAGGCAAAGGTGATATTATCTCTTAGAAAGAGACTAGAATTGGGAACTTGGAAAGTTTGTTTCTGAGGAGTCAGGGCTGTGTTTAAACTGACCTAACTTTGTAATTCTAGAAATGTATTTGTTTTTTAATTAATATTTAAGAAATTTTTTTTGGCCAGTCTGTTTGTTGTTTTTTTTCCTGCTGTATTTTAAAACAAACCTTTGATAATATGGCATAAATACTTCCTTATTGTTAATTTATTTAACCTATGGACCCTCTCTACTTAAATGAATAAAATAATTCCCTGCTTCATTGTTTCATTAAAAAGCTGTGACAGAAAAAAGAGAAAACATTTTGAAAGTAAGTGTGCTAATGAAATTAAAAGTACTCTTTTTTTGCGGGGGTAGTTCCCTGGCTGGGAACTGAACCCAGATCGCAGCGTTGAGAGCGCCGAAGCCTAGCCACTACACCACCAGGGAACTCCCTAAAAGTACTCTTGATCCTAGATTATTTCAGGGTGTTATCTCCAAAATAAAAACTGATTTGTTTTGAAATGGACTCACTGAAAATAGTGAATCAAACCGAGTATATCATGTAAAAATATGTAAATTTGGTTTCATTTTGAACTGGTTCTCTAGATTTTATGTGCATTTTTTTAAATGGCTAGTTCAGTTTTGTTGTTTTAGTTAATTAGAGATAAATATTTGGGCAAAACATAGTGTTCAACAAACCAAAATGATTATTTTCACTTTCTGCTTCAAGTCTCTGAAGACCATTTTCTTTTTCCCTCACAAACAGAGCCTAGCATTTCAACATCAGATATCCTGTCTTGGATAAAACAAGAGGAAGAGCCCCAGGTTGGGGGCCCACAGGAGTCCAAGGAGAGTGACATATACAAAGGTGCCTATGCTGGTGAGTAATGAATTGATGATGTTCATGCCCAGATCCACCTTATGTCAGGACTTACTGAAGACCGCAGGTGAAAAGAGGTTGTAGAGTCAAGGAAGTGGGAGAAAACTAGAAAAAGGAAAAAAAAAAAGACATGCTCAGTAAATTGGAAATGAAACCAAAATCAAACTAAGATAAATTGTAAGTGAGAGAACATACTCTTAAATGTAAAGACAAATTAGAATTGCCAGAGGAAGAAAAGTAAGGGCGTACAAATGGACCAAGAGTATGAGGTCAGACATTTTATTTTCACAAATGAATCCTAGAAAAATTGCTACATACCTCATTGCTGAATATCACTATTGTCACCTTTGAAGTACTCCTCTTGGGAAGCTGTGCACTGACACCAGCGCCTAGTTTACCCTTCATAACAATTTTGGAACTCTTTTTCTGAAATGGCCATCAGAGCTGTTATCAGACCCCAAAACTGGCAATAAAGTTCACAAACTTGCCACCATGTCAACTTACGTTGACAGCACTGTACAAACAACTGGGTAAGGTGTCATAACCTTACCAAGCTCTGATGGTCATTCCAGAAAAAGAGTTCCAAAATTGCTCTGAAGGGTGGACTAGGCGTTGGTGTTGGTGCATAGCTTCCCAAGGGGAGTACTTCAAAGGTGACCGTGCTGATATTCAGCAGTGAGGTATGTAGCACTTTTTCTAGGATGATTTCGAGAAATTAATTGTCCAACCTTGTTTGAGGATGGGGAAAAACAGAACATTTAGAAGATTATGTAGAAAGGAAAAAACAAAAAGAGGGGTGGGGCGGAGACACACAGTGGAGTCCAAAGACTCATTGGAGAAGCATAAATAAGAATGTTAATGAAGAGTTCTTCCTTAAGAAAGACAATGTATATGATGCTAAATCTAATAGTCCCATCTTGCTTTCTAGCTCTTGTTCAGTAATTTAAAGCTCTAGCACTTTGAAAGAGGAAGGAAAGGACTATGAATATCATACACACATGAAAGTTAAAATGCACTAATGACTACTATGGTATAAATGAAAGGCCATCTCTTAGAGCTATGTTATTCTTTATTCTGTAATAAATGATGTTAAATTAAATAAACAAGATGGTCCTGCAGTTCTCAAGTTTAAAAAAAGAAAGAAAGAAAGAAAGACAATTATGGAAAAAGAAATATCTTCCTTATAAGATATTTAGCACCATCTATATTTTGCCATCTGAATTATAGAAGAGAATCTCAAGGTCAGAAGGGACCCAATTGTTTATATATAAACTTTATCAACCTGTTTTTTAATTATCTTTTATGCTTTATGTTATTTTAGATCTAGGAAATAAAAAATAAGACAGTTTTTGTTCTTCAAGATATTTATATTGGGGACACATATATAATATGAGGCCTGCCTGTTGTTAAATGTCAAGGGTGAGTGTGATGGATGACTTATATATAAGAAATGAGAAGTTTGGAGAACATACATCAGTTTTAATTTAAGTATTTGGGTTTTAGATAAGGTCTAAAGAAGGATGTGAAGCCAGAATTAGGCCTTAGAAGTTAGGCATGATATGGTTGGGGAAGAGAGGGGATGCATTCTACAAATGGGAGAATAGATCAAGCAAAGATGAGAAGCAGAAATGTGTACTTCACTTTCAGGGGAAGTAAAGAGACAACTAAAAATTGTGAAGGATTTATCTGGCAGAATAAAGAGGAATAGGACTAGATAAATTCATGCTTTTAGGCCTTGTCACAGTCAGCAACTGATGATCTTTCAAAGCTTGTGAGCAGAGGAGGAACATAAAGAGTGCCGGGGAAACTGATGGCCAAGGTTGTTCCTTTTCCAAACAGGGAGCATTGAAGAGGTTCAGTAGTAAATTCTCTGGAAATTTGTCACAGGGACCACAGACAGCTTGATTATGATCTCAGCCCTCCAGAGTTTCTTATTGGAACCAATTAAGAGCTCAAAGCTGTCTGAGAGATGGGGAGGGTAGGTCTGCTGAGAGTTGCTGTGAGGCAGTTGTTGAGGGGTATGACTCTGAGTCCTTTCTTTCAGATGAAGAGCTTGTCATCAAAGCCGAAGGGCTTGCCAGAGCCTCCTTGTGTCCTGATGTTCCAGTTACCTTCTCTTCTCCACCACCAGCAGCAGCAAAGGATACTTTCGCAGATGTGGCTTTCAAAAACCAGCAGTCTGCATCCATGACACCTTTTGGACGTGCAGGCACTGACCTAGCCGAAGCCTCTGAAGGACAAGTGACTTTTACTCAGCTGGGTAGCTATCCCCTACCGCCTCCATCTGGGGACCAGATGTTCTCATGCCACCACTGTGGCAAGAGCCTCAGCCAGGACATGTTGCTGACCCACCAGTGCAGCCACGCTGGTGAGCACCCCTTATCCTGTGCCCAGTGCCCTAAGCACTTTCCTCAGCAGGCAGAGCTTGGCAGCAATTCCCAGGCCCACGCCAGCGAGACACCCCCAACTTGCCCGCACTGTGCCAGAACTTTCACTCACCCGTCAAGACTCACCTACCATCTCCGGGTCCATAACAGCACTGAACGCCCTTTCCCCTGTCCTGACTGTCCCAAGCGCTTTGCTGACCAGGCCCGCCTCACCAGCCACCGGCGAGCCCATGCCAGTGAGAGACCCTTTCGCTGCACGCAGTGCGGCAGGAGCTTTAGCCTGAAAATCAGTCTTCTGCTCCACCAGCGTGGTCATGCACAGGAGCGCCCTTTCTCCTGCCCCCAATGTGGCATTGACTTCAATGGCCACTCAGCCCTGATCCGCCACCAGATGATCCACACAGGCGAGCGTCCTTACCCGTGCACTGACTGCAGTAAGAGTTTCATGCGTAAGGAGCACCTGCTAAACCACCGTCGGCTACACACGGGTGAGCGGCCCTTCAGCTGCGCGCACTGTGGCAAGAGCTTCATCCGCAAGCACCACCTCATGAAGCACCAGCGCATCCACACAGGCGAGCGGCCCTACCCCTGCGCCTCCTGCGGCAGAAGCTTTCGCTACAAACAGACACTCAAGGACCACCAGCGTTCAGGCCACAGTGGAGGCTGTGGAAGTGAGAGCGACCCATCTGGACAGCCCCCTGACCCCTCAGGTCCTCTCCTACCTGCACTTGAAACTTCTGGCTTAGGCGTTAACACTGAAGGTCTAGAGGCCAATCAATGGTATAGGGAGGGAAATGGAGGGGGAGTTTTGTGAACCTCCCTTCTTGGTTACCCATGCTTACCACAGGGCATGAGAAAGGCCCACTGAGCCCCACCCCTAGCCCCTCAGTAACATTATTGGCACTTTGATGAGTTTGGGAACCTATATATTTGACTAGAGACATGCTTGAATTTTGGAACTGCACAGCATGACAAGAACACCACATTTTGAAACCCAGAAAGGAGCCCAGCATCCCTATCTTCTCAAAAATATGACCTAAACAGAAGTTGCAGAGAGATACGAAAGCAAGGTTTGGCCTCATGCTAATCCATCACAGGGTAATAGATTGAAAATTATTGCAATTCTAGGTAGATACAGGCGCATGGGAAGAGCCTCCAAAGCTTGAAACCCATCTGATGTAGAGTGTTTCACTGAGCCTTTCATTAGTTCCCTGATGGGAAGATGGTTGTTAGGAGGAAGTGCTCAAGCCCTACTTTGTGCTTCTGCTTCTCCCGACATCAGCTAAAGTCTGCTCATGTGCTAATGTGCTGCCTCCAGAAATGATAGCTCTAAACGGCTTTCCTAGATTAACTTTGTTTAATATTGGGTGAGCTTCTTAAGCTTCTTAAGGAAAACAGTTGTTAATTTTCACTAGCATGATTTGAAAGACTCAACCTCTTACTGGTATTTAAACTGTTAGAAACCTTTGCCAAGGTCCTGGGTATAAAGTTGGGAGAAGTGTTCTCATCTCTGGCTTTAAAAGCTAGAAATCCCTCAGAAATAACAGAACAGCCTAAAATGTATGCTTGAACCATGTTTCTTAGAGTCATTTACGTCAATTCTTCGTTATCACTTACAAGCCAGTAAGATGGCTTTTCTATTTCTGTTGTCTAATATCCTTGACAGTCATCAGCAGAAAAGACCATAGCACTTTCTAAAAGCATAATGGCATTTCAGAAAGTGCCTGTGGATGCTCAGCTTTCATTTCCTCAGTAATGAGATGACAGTGTTATAATGCAGCTTTCTTGAGCCATCAAAGAGTGTGTGTTCATTCATCTTGCTATTGACAGTGGATAACTTGAGGGACTTTGTACATCACTAAGAACTAAGCACCATACATGGACAAGGAGGACAGCCTTTTGCTGGTTTTGCTTCTAGGGACCTTGGCTACCACATGTTCTTTTGTCAGAGTCATTCAGTCACTTGGAAGCATCTGAGCCTTGTTCTATTGCTAAGTGGCTTTTCAAGTGGGCATAAACTCCCTTTTCCTTTACAGATCTCAAATTTTCATCTGCAAAATGAGGTGGGTAAAAGGAAAAAAGTGAGCCTCTAAAAAATTTTTTTCAATCTTGTGATACATTCCTTCTGCCAAAATTCTCTCTATCTCTGGTTTCTATCCAGGCAAAGCCAAATAAGACAGCAAAATCAAAGCAGAGACTTCTTGCTAAAACCTTACAAGTCAGTATGATTTGTTGTTTTATTGTTGCTTGGAGCCTGAGATGAAAGACAGAAAGAGTGCAGAAGGCCTAAGTCTTGGGCAGAAAAGCTGTTTATACCTGCACTGACTTGTTTCTCCTGACTCTTCCTCAGATACCTGGAAATAAGGTCTGCGAGTATTTAGATAGGACACATTCTTGATAAAATGGTCAGGAAAGAACCCATTTTCCCCCTGTCACCTAGCCCAACCTTTACTCTGCCTAACTGTGTGTGAGCACACAAGGAAGAGCATTACCCCAGTTAGATTTGCTCCTAGGAAGGCTCTGTCTGAACATGCTACGCTTCAGGATAATCACATTTTAAAACATCTGCTCTGTGACATTCACAGTACCAAGCATTGTGGGAGACCTAAGGAATGTGTGAGACCTAGTCTGCTGTCCTAATTTACATTCTGAAGGTGATGAAGAAGCGTAAAGATACAGAATAAACCTAGACAGATGGTGAACAGAACCCTGGCATATTGGGATTAAGAGCTTTCTAGCTAGAATCTGGACCCATACTAACAGAAAATTTGGGGGTTCTGAAAATTCTAGTTTTACTGGTGACCCACTAGCAACTTGAGTTTGAGATCCAGCTCTAGTTTGTACGTTGATCTCCCTTAATGAAAATGGAGCTGAATCTCTTTATGTGGTATGCTCCCTTTCTGAACAGATTTAAGCATTTGCCAGGGTATGCTAGAGAAGAGTTTCTTATATTAAATGTGATATTGGACTAGATAACATGGAGAATTTTTTTTTTTTTTACTCAAAAGATTTACAGAGGACATAGAGCTTACTAATGAAAGAGACCCATAGGTTTAAAATGGCCAGATAGATGATGTCACAGTCCCTTCTGCAAAAATCTGTAGCAGCAGGGACCCAAACTTTGTCAATAAGTGAACATAGTTCAAATACCAATGAAGCAAGGGCCATGAAGCTGAATGAAGGGGAAGGGGTAGGCCCATGTCAGAAAGATGGAAGTCAGTGTTATCCTAACCTTCCGCCATGTGGACTAGGGAGTTTCAACTATCGTGTATTCTGGTCTCCTCTCCCTCCACCAGTCCTCAACCAGGTAGAACTCCAGGCCAGCTCCAAATTAGAGAGTTTGTTTGCTTAACACATTGCGTACCGCATAGAATCTCTAAGACATATGCCAGGGACTGCACGTTTTGGGGCAAACTGCACGTTATTTAAATCATCATAACTACAGATCATAATTCACTTTAGGTGGGTGAAAAACGAGAAAACTCATGAGCGGTCCTTAACAGATGGCGCGCAAAACACGAGAAAACTCGTGAGTGGTACGAAATGTGTTAAGACTCAAGAATGGATAAGTAAAATGAATCAGTGGAAAATGTAAAGTCCAACAGAAAGGTTTCAGTGTGTAGAGAAACTTGGTCCATTAAAGGCTTCTGAGAGAAACCATTTAACCCAGCAGCCGAAGTACCTAAGGATTCATTGTCATGAGCAGATGTGTTAGGAAAGATGAAAACCCAGAACTGGACTCATCAGTCTGCCTTCTGGGCTAAGGACTCTATTAGCATATAAATAGGCAGCATCTCCTTAGAGTGGGTCCAGGTGTTCACTATAACCAGATTCACTCTGCTTGTCACTAGGTTTGTCATGGTCACCGTACGATGAACCTTGGGTTCAGTTACATATGTGAAAATAAATGGAAGTTGATTGCTTGTCCAGAGAGTGAAAGCTAAGGGCTGATCCTTTCTGCTGGGTATTTGGTGTTGGCAGCACCAGCTGGGTGCCACCTAGAGCAGTGCTTTGCATGACTGCCCTCATAAATAATGGTCTGCCAAGTTCCCACTAGGGGACTCTACTGGGTTGCTTTACGGAACATTTTTGAGAAATTTGGGAGTCCATGTCTATCTCAAGCAGGACAAGACCACGATGGCTTACTGGGGAATAACAAATGTTCACTGTTTCAGTCTGCAGAAGCTTTGTTGACATAAAAGGACAGGAGTAAATTCCTTTATCTGTTCATTCCAAATGGGATAGAGAACCTTAGATTTTCTCTTTAGAGGGGGGATAGGACATCCCAGCCCTTCCCTCTATAACATAGCTTCTTAGACAAAAAGCATCCTCAACAGCTGCTTGAGGGCAGCCCAGTAGCAATGAGTAAAAAGCAAGCCTTTCCCCAAAAGGCTCTTGCAGACCAGGAACTCTATTTTCATCAGATACATGTTTTGTCTTTCTGCTTACTAGATACCTTTGACCCTGCTCTCTTCACTCTACAAAGGAAGTAGTTGCTTCTCTCAGAGTTTGTTTACAGAAGACATTCTTTGTGCTGAGCTCTTACAAGCAAAAGGTACTCAAGTTAGGTCAAATTGGTTGGGGGATGGGGACAAGCATTGCACTGGGCCTTAACTCATAAGGACATGTGGGTTAGTACAGCTTAATGGTTTAGAACATGGACTCTGAATTAGACCCAGATTCCAGTCCTGGTATCATCAGAAGTAACATAACATACATTATTTAACCATTATGAGCCTAGTTCCCTTATCTGTAAAATACAGAGAATGATACCTCTGTCTCAGAGGTGTTAGGTTAGGGGAAACCTATGAAAGTGCTAAGCACAGAGCCTGTCACATAGAGGATGGCTGTCAGGATGGCAGCCATCAAGAGAGGTGTACAGGACCAACCAGATAGCCATAAAACCAGCTGAACTTGAAGCAGAAAGTGTCCAGAAGGAGGCCACTCTAAGAAGCACAGAATTGCTTGATGTCTCAGCTTTTTGCCTGTCATTTTTTGCTTCCATGTGGCCTGTTCTTATACTCTTAATCTTTTCTGTACCTCCTGGCTCCCACAGGGTCCTGTGTGCCATGATACCATATGGCTCTGATTCCCTTGACTTTTCTTAGTTAAGATTCTGTGATCTGGCCCAGCTCCTCTTACCATACCAGACCACAGAAATCTCCAGCCAACCCTTGGATTGGCTGTCCTTGGGGTACATGCCCATCTTGGTTCAGTTAGCTGTAGTTTGGAGGGAAGGTCCTGTGGTCCCTGCACCAGGATCTGTGACTTGAGAATAGGCAAATGGTGGCACAGTATGACATTTCTAGTACTACCAAGATAGGAGAAAATCTGCTCCACCTGTATCAAGATTCCTTAAAAGACTTCTTCATTAGCACCATCAGAGAGCAGAGCTTACTGTCCTGTGCTTAAAGGACCTGGAAGGTGCTGTTTATATATGTTGCAAAAGAAGTGATTGGTAGCTTTCCAGAGTGTTATTTCCTTCCTTTCTGACCCTGGTCCAGGTTTTTTTTTTTGTTTTTTTTTTTTTAACTGTAATTCTGGCCATAATTATCTACACACACACACACACACATACACAATGACTTTTGTCAACTTGGTCAAATTGCCTCTTCAAAACAAAAAATTCACCCCTAAGACCAGCCATCCACTGAAGAATGCAGAAAGATACAGTCCAATCAG
Organism: Lyroderma lyra; assembly: GCA_004026885.1. Classification (NCBI taxonomy): domain Eukaryota; kingdom Metazoa; phylum Chordata; class Mammalia; order Chiroptera; family Megadermatidae; genus Lyroderma; species Lyroderma lyra. The sequence goes on from PVJL010006505.1 coordinate 12,977, forward strand.
AGAAGCCCCCAAAGCAGTGCGACTTCATGCTCTAAAACTTAACAGGTTACATTTCATATAAAATATATGATAAAAGCTCATTGGGTGATGTGGCTTTGTATTTGTTTATTGGCAAAGCCAGTATTTGCTGTAAAACCTTGAAACTGGTCTAAAGTTTAAGCTACCCAAGAATGGAGGCCCTATCTCTTTCTATCCCTCATGGTGCCACCTGCTGCTAGGGATGTGGATGTTCAATGATGCACAGTGGGAAGACCACCTGAACAGGGGTGAAAACTGGGTTCTGGTCCTAGCTTAACCTTCTCTAGGTTTTTTATATGAAGCAAGCCACTTAAATGGTTGTGATCTCATTTTCCTAATTCTAATATGCACATGGAACAAGAGGATAATATAAGATCCCTTCCAACTCTAAAAGAGCAGAGTAGAGATTCTGCTCTACTGAGTGATTGCTTTGGCACAGAATAAACCCCTGGGAGAGGTAAGCATCATTACAGAATAAAGAATCTCATTCTAACCATATTATAATTATTCCAAAGCCACACAAACTAACAAAACTGTAAAATTTTGTTTTAAATACACAGTATGCAATTGATTGTATTTTTTAAGGCATAGGCAAACATACCAAAATAATAATGGTTGTCCTAGGATGTGGGGGTCCTTCAGTAGTTATTTTTCCCTGTAAATTCTATATAATGTAAAACATTTTGTGTAGAGCATTTTTAATGCTTTTATAAAAATAGGATTATTATAATGAAAAAGGTCCTGGAAAGGAAGTCTGAGAGGCCCGCGTTTTACTCTTGCTTTATTTTCTCATTTGTAGTGTGAGGATAATTTACACTTTACAAACCTTATGTAAGTGTTATGAAGATCAAATGAAGGAAAGTCTTAAAAAGTGCCATGAAACATTACAGGCCTAAGAAGAAAGTGGTTGACATAGTAGGTGCAGGAGAAATATTTGTTGACAGTTAAACAGTTTTGTAGATGTTTTGGTGCTTCTCTTCAAGACTGGGAAGTGGTTGTTTCTTCACTTCCAGTTTGCTTGCCTGCACTGGGGAGAAGCTGCCTTAGATTGTAATTTGGGGAGCAATGGGAGAACAGAAGTACCTGTGGGCAGAGATAGAAAACAAAGTTGGTTGCAGAAAATACTAGGTAGACCTATAGAATGTGTTGACTTCTACCAGGAACTTATGCAAGATGACCAGTTTTGTGTATATGAGGAATTACTACAAATTATGAAGGCAGACATATTCTTGGAGAGATTGGGTTAAACAAGCAGAATTCAAAATTAAGGATGTACACAAAGCTATGTACATCAAGTCAGTTCATGGCTTTGAGTTTATAGTTTTTAAAAACTATATAAAGAAAATAATTTATACAAGCCAACCTCAATGAGTAAACAATAAAAACAATGAACAAGAAAAATTAATCGTTTTATTGTTAGTCAATAAGTGATCATTTATGATGTTCATTTCCCCAGGGGTTGAGACAAGGCTATTCGGAATTGCAGGAAGATTTTGTTGTGCTGGTTTGTTCTTGGCTGTACATTAGAATAACCTGGGGAACTTAATGAAGTATGTATGCCAGGACCCACCCTGGCATGATTTAATTCATCTGGGATGAGGCTGGATGTTTTGCTTTGTTTTTTTAAAGTTCCTCCAAGTGATTCTAATGTGCCTATGAGTTGAGAAGATGATGGAGAGAGAAGGTGAATTATTAGACTGGAAATGACCAGTTAGCCTGCTTTACTGGAGATTAATAAAGGGTCTTTAAATCCACAATAGGAAGTCATAATTTGATTCTAGAGGCAGGGCTCAGAAGGAAATAAGGCTACAGGAATGGTTGTTGAAAAAGTTCTGACAGCTCTCAGTGGTTAAGTTAGCGCTTACTTCAGCTGTGCCCATTGCAGGCTCTGTCCAGAGACCTGGCTCATAAAACACTGGCAGGGTGCTGAATGAGCACCGATGGGAGTGGTCCCAGTGCCTGCACCCCAGACCTCCCTCACGTCTGTGGTGGTGAGGCCAGGACCTCCTTGTAAGAGCAGTTTTCCGAAGAACAAAAAAGGGAAGTTGGTGGCATCATTACCATCTCAAATTTAACAATATATGGTTTTAATACCCTATTTGTTGCATTTAGAAAAACCAGAATTTTTCTGCTTGAACACTAGACCTGACTTTGAATGACTTTTCACTATTTTTAGTAATCAAAACCACACTTAAAAGTTGAAACAAGAGAACATACTACAATCATTACTAACATAAAACATGTCTTCTCCATAAAGGGCTTCTAAGCCATAAGTGCCTGTTGAGAGTAGCATACTCACTTGATCACCCAAGTAATTACATATTTATTAAGACTGAGCAAAAGTACCAGAGTCATCAAGAAGCCAGTGAACTTTACTCATCTACTGTCAAGACTTGTAAAGAAAGTGGTGAAATGCCTATTTGAAGTAGGCTGAAAATAAACTGAAGAGAGAAAAAGTAGTATTTTTTCCAAACTTTACATAGGTATAAAGCAGAAATTTTCAGAAGTTTAGAGGGAGAGGGAGTATGAAAATATGTTTGTACATGTGTGTTTGGGCATTTAAGTTAAAATGGTGGCAAAAGGTGGACCTGAAAAAGGCAAGGGTGTTGAAAACTTATTAGCAAGAGTAAATTGACCTCGAAACTGTATAATACAAAATATTTTACTGTGATCCCCGTTAATACTTTGTGCCTCTTCTAGGTAGTCTTGGAGCTTTATCACCTTATCCCCAACACCCCTCCCCTCCATGAAACCCTGTCTCTGATTTTTAGTCACACTTAGAATGTCAGTGACTTTGAAATCTAAGGAGTTACCCTTCCTTGGAGGTTGGCATAACTAGAGACGATGTCCTAAAGTGAAGATAGCTTGTAACCACAGACATGCCAGTGAGCAAGGGAGTTTGAGGATCCAACTGCCCACTTTACCCCACCTCAGTGATTACATTGTAGTCCTTAAACCAGTTTGTAAAATTAGGCATGGGAGACACCAAGATAGAAGTGCCAGTCTGGTTACCCTCTTCACTCAGCTAAGAGTAAATCTAGAAGTTTTCTTCAAATAAGTTTTCTTCAAATTGTAGTTGTTGAAAAGACATGGAGTGCACAGGGACCACCAAGAATTCTTAGGAAATGGGAGAGACATATGGGTCTCCAGAGAAACAGAAACAAAAGGATATAAAATAATATATAAGAGGAGATTTATTAAGGAATTTTATTAATACCTTGTGTAATTATAGAGGCCAAAAAGTCTCATGATCTGTCATCTGCAAGCTAAAGAACCAGGAAAGCCAGTGATATAATTCATTTTGCGTCCAAAGGCTCAAGAACCAGGGTCACCTCTATCCAAGGGCAGGAGGGATGGATGTCCCAGTTCAAGGAAAGAGCAATTTGCCCTTCCTCTGCCTTTGTGTTCTATCCAGGCCCTCAATGGATTGTATGATGCCCACCCACATTGATGAGGGTGAACTTTACTCAGTCTACTGATTCAAATGCTAATTTCTTCTGGAAACACCCTCACAGATGCACCCAGCGATGATATACCAGCTATCTAAGCATCTCTTGGCCCAGTCAAGTTAATGCATAAAATGAACCCTCGGAACACATAAAAGTACTGGCATCCATGAATTCCCTGTCTTTTGGCCTTCCCTCCATTCTGTATTTCAGCATCTATCATGTCCATTGCCTGGTCCAGAGCAGTAGATACAGAATTCCTAGGTGAGGAGATGGAAAGCAGTCAATTCCCACATAAGAGCGGGAGGGGCCAGCATCAGTCCTTTCCTTTCAAGAAATGTTTATTAAAAATGGTACTTGAATTTTTTATCCATGTTATCCAGTTGCTCATTCTGCTCAGTAAGTTAGATAACTGCCTCATAGTTACCCCAATGTTTCATACAAACAAGTCTAATGACTGGACACCACTCCCAATATAGGATCTCTCCCACCCTAGCATCTCTCAGCCCATAGATAACTGGAGTACTCATAAGAGGGTCCATGGCCTGTGCTGCTACAGCAGCTCTGGTTTCATGCCCTTGTCTTCCTTCTGGGAAATGTCCCTTAGTCCCCTAATTTGCAATTCTGCTGTATCCACTACCAGTTTTTGTGGTCTTTGGTTGCTGGGCTTGGTAGTTATAAAATTATGCTAGTACAATGAAGCTTTTGCATTTAAATTCTGTCCTAATTGGGTAACTGCTCATATCATGAAAGTGAACTGAGCCTCCAGCCCTGGGCAGCCACTCCTGGCTGTAAGGGGTGACAGTGTGGATGATTGTGTGACATCCACTCTCTGTGAAGGAGAAACACGAAGTGGATGTACTATACAGGGGTGTCTTACTGTATAACAAGAGAAGTAATTAATTAACTGCTTTATACTGAAAAGATAGCTTAAACCCTTGGGACTAACCTAGACTCTTTTCCACCTCTAGGAAAGAGGAAAGATGGCTGATAATCCATAGGTCAGAATGTGCTCTTGAAATGTGTCTCTAATGGAAATGAATTCACCTGGAGCTTTTCAGAGACTCTACTTGCCTGATTTCCCTAATAATAAAGGACACAATGTTTATACTCAGGGGAGTCAGGGCCAGGGAGCAGAGGGAAAGAAATCACTGACTTCCAGAAACATAACCTTCACCTGCCTAAAAGCTCCTTGAGAGTACTAAGTCCATGAGGTATCCTGGACCATGAGGTATTCTGTATCCTGGAAGTGTGCCTAACAAAGGAAGTACTTGATGATTGTCCTGAATATGGGGCTCTGAGCACACTTCAGTTTACTAAGTGTTGTGGAACAAAAGGGTACCAGTCTAGGGGTGATTCTATGGCCTGCCTCCACACTGAGTGATAATGAGCCTTAGAGATCTCTGTCTTAACAAGGCATAGACCAGTTATTTAGGAAAAGTAGACACTATTTTGAGGATTATTACAAGGACTTACCTTTGGGAATAACTGCCTTTGTTGCGTACCTACTATGTGCTAAGCACTGTTACCATTTATTTTATAACTATGGAGTTGGTGTTATCTTCATTTATATATGAAGAGACCAAGTGAAACTCAGAGAAGTTAAATAACTTGTTCAAAGTCACAGCAATTGATTGCTGATTTTGGAATATAACTTCAGGTGTATCTAACCACAAAGCCCACCCTCTGCCTAAGTAGTACCTAGCACATGCTAAGAATGAATGAATTAATTTCCCCTTCCCCCTCCTTTCTCCATCAGCCTACGCTGGCCTCTCCCTGGTTACTCTGCCTTGACCTGACGTTTCAAAGTGAGGTTGACCTACATTTAAAGGTTTTGGAAGAGGCTGCTGTTAAAATGCAGTGCGCCTCACCTGCAGGAGTTCCATCCTCTTCTCATACATTACTCCAGATCACTTCTCCATCATCCAAATCAATGCATAGGCCGGGAATTGGTCCAGGTAAATTTGGATTGGGAAGAGAGAGAATGGGTAGGTGAAGCCTGCAAAGGAGTGAGGGAAGGAAAGAGTCTGGCGATCCAATTATTCTTGCAAAATTTTCAAAAGGGTCTCAGACACCATTTTCTTTGGGATGCCCAATATATTTGCAGAAATAACAAATCAGTATCCTGCATTGTTTGGGACGTGAGAGAAAGCTATCGCAGACTGAGGGGCTCTAAGGACCATACACGCCCAGGGGCCCCTTAGGGGTGGCGTTGGCCCCGGCCTGGGAGTGGCCCCGTCGGTCCCGCAGGCAGGCAGGAGCTCGGAGGCCATTGGCTGGCGCGCTGGCTGCGGAGGGGCGGGGAGTGCTGCCGAAGGGGACTGTTTGCTCCTACGGGCTGTAGATGGAGCTGTCCGGCCCCGGCGAGGGGGAAGGCGCCTGGAAAACGTTCTTCTTCTCCCTGGCCGGCCCGAGCGGGGAACAGCACTCCCAGGATGCAGTTTGTGTCAACACGGCCGCAGCCTCAGCAGCTGGGCATCCAGAGCCTGGGGCTGGACAGCGGGAGCTGGAGCTGGGCCCAGGCTCTGCCCCCAGAGGAGGTTTGCCACCAGGAGCCGGCGCTGCGCGGGGAAATGGCCGAGGGAATGCCGCCCATGCAGGTGGGTGCAGCCCCAGCCCAACGCCATGGCCGCGCCGCCTAGCCGTGGGGGCGGGGCGCTGGGCTGCGGGCGCCGGGCTGCAGGGCGCTGGAGGACCCAGGGCGTGCGGGTGCGGAAGCGGAGGCCCTGGGTGGGCTGGGACAGGGGCTTGCGTGGCAGGCGGGGCGCTGCGGGCCCCGAGGCAGGCCCGGCCCTGAGTCCCAGTTCCGAGCCCCGCGTCCGGGCCCTGGCGCTCTGGCAGGCCCGACACGCGCGCCAGGGAGCCGCAGGCCCGGAGGCCGCGTGAGGGCCGGGCCCAGTGTCGGCGGCCAGAGCGGCCCGGAACGCACGGTTCCTGGGACCTGTCGGAATCGTGACTGCATCACCACCCGCGGCCCTGGCTCACCTCGCGCGGACCAGGAGGGGTTTGCCAGCAGCACCCGATCTGCCTGGGGGTGTGAGCTCTCAGGAGTACCTCCGCAGGTTTACACTGTGGCCACTTTGACAGAAAGATGTTTTAAGCATTGACATTTTTCACCAAGTATGACCAGTAATTCACTTTTGCCTTTCACCGGGTGTGACGGAGGGACGGGCTCACTGAGAGGTGACTTTGCCTTCCCTCCAGCGGTTGGCAAACTTGACTGCACATTAGAATCACCTGAGCAGCTCTTGCGACTCCTGACGCCCAAGCCTCTTCCAAACCAGTTAAATCAGCCTCTATGGGGTTGCGAGTAGGCACAGGTCATTTCTTAGAGTGACCCAAAGATTTCAGTGTGCAGATGAGCTTGGGAACCAGTGCTCCAGAACTGTATAAAGCCGAGGCCTGGTACTGAGAAAGGCCTGGAGGAGAGTGTGGGAGCTGACCCTGAGCTGAATCTCCAGAGGCCCCTCTGATGGTGGCCTGGTTCTCAGCCTGTTCTGACAATTCAGCCAGAAGTTGCCCTTTTGTGTTTGATTATTCTTCAGCCTTATGTCTTCAAACCTGCAAAAAGTAAGCTGGGCTGGGTGAATTTCTAAACTCCTATTGTCCCCTTCTGTGGGCTAGGCAGGAGTGAAGCCTGAATGAGCCCAGTGCATAGTTTTTGTTTGTTTGTTTTTAGAGGTGAAACAAAGAGATAGTTTATTGAAGAGAAAGTACACTCCAAAGAGGTAGGAGTGGGCTCGAGCAAAGAAAGTGGCTCAAGAGCCCCAGTGCATAGTTTTGATGGCAATACTACCCCCTCTTATTTTAGCAAGGTCTTGGGGCCTAGGACCCTTTTCCCCTTTCTCCCATGTCATGGAGTGATTCCTGGAAGCTGTGGGGTGTTCCTCCGTGGCTATCACAGCTGTTCTGAGTTAAAGAGGGCAATTTGCATGCCTGTCCCAGGCCAACCCAGGTCACCTCTAAGCAGCAGGTCTTTGCTCAGCCTGAGGGCCTCTTCAGCAGCAAACAGGGAGAACAAAAATGACACCTCCCCCCATTCCCCCCCCCCATAAGGAGAGGCCATTATTAGCCCTGCTGTCTAGCCCTGGGTTTTGTTATGGTATGGGGCCAGTTCCCAGCTCACCAGTAAACAGGTGACTACTCTCTCTTGGTTATTGGACTCAGTTCTTCATCTGCACCCATAGGCCCTTGTCTTCAGGGTGGGGGCCCAGAGCTGGGAAACGGGGAATGGGGGAGACCCTGAGCCCTTTTCAGTGAGTGACATTTGCTTGGCAAACCTATTTTCATTTTGGAAGCAAGAATCAATAGCTGTATAAAAGGTTGTTCGTCTGCTCGCTTGGGATCCCTAGTGGCTCCCTTGGCCACTGCTCTGCTGGGGAGGTGGCAGTAGCACTGACTTGAACTGTGTCACTTGCTGCACCTAGAGCTGCTCCAACTGGCAGTAAAGCGAGGTGCTGCAGAATGATCAGCCACTTCTCTGTGCCTCAATTACATCATCTTTAAAGCAGAGATAATTATTCATGCCCTAACCTGCTTAGAGGTTGCTGGGAAGATTAGGGTCAGATGACTTACATGAAAATTCTTACTTTGAAACCAAAAACACTAGGGAACTCTGAAGAGCTCATCATTAAGATTAGCCCTTAGAAGGAAAGTAGCTATTCTATTCAAAGAAAGTGCTATGGGACATTTTAGGCCTAGGTCCACAGCCTTGACTGTCAAGGCAGGTAAACTAGTGATCAGCTTGACTCCTGCAGGCAGAAAATCAGAAGGTTGGGTGGGTGGCTGCTGGATCTGTTGCTGGGGACATTAATGAACACCATTAATGACAGGTGAGGGCTTGGCAAAAGAACGAGAATTTCTGGCCTTTGATTAGTTGTGCTCTTAGGCCATCCTCCTCCCTCACACAGGGCTCATCCCAGGCTGTCACTCTCTCCCTCTGTACCCAGGCTCAAGAATGGGACATGGATGCCCGGCGACCGATGCCTTTTCAGTTCCCACCCTTCCCAGATAGGGCACCTGTCTTCCCTGACCGAATGATGAGAGAACCCCAGCTGCCCACGGCGGAGATCTCACTCTGGACTGTGGTGGCTGCCATTCAGGCTGTGGAGAGGAAGGTGGATGCGCAGGCCAGCCAGCTGCTAAATCTAGAGGGGCGGACAGGGACAGCGGAGAAGAAGCTGGCTGACTGTGAGAAGACAGCTGTGGAGTTCGGGAACCACATGGAGAGCAAGTGGGCCGTGCTGGGGACCTTGCTGCAGGAGTACGGGCTGCTGCAGAGGCGACTGGAGAATATGGAGAACCTGCTGAGGAACAGGAACTTCTGGGTCCTGCGGCTGCCCCCGGGCAGCAAGGGGGAGGTCCCCAAGGTATGTGGTGGTCCCCAGAGGCAGGGTGGAGGTAAGGACTAGCACAGCATAGGTGAACAGACCCTTTATTTTATTTTGTCAGCCCTTACAAATTTCTCTGGGTCCCTGTTGTCTAATTTTTTCTTAAAGTCTGTCTTAACAAACAGCCTAGTCTTGAATGTTCTCCCTCAGTAAAGTTGGTCTCCACCTGTTCCCCATGGAGTCTGCAAGTTTCTGTCTTTGAGCCTTTACTGTCACTGTTCCCAGACCCCCAACCCCCAAGTGTGGCTGCAGATTCCTGAATCTCTTTGTTTGGAGTTTCTACTTGGCACCTACAAGTTATCATTTGTCATTGGTCGGCTTTGTATGTTTGTCTGAATGTGACTAGAGACAGACCCCAAACCGCGCTGATAGGAGTCCATTGAAATTCTTGACCACTACCCTCTCCCACCCTCCCCCCACCCCCAGCTCAGCAGCACTGCACTTTCAGTCCATGACCCTGCTTTCTGGGCTGCTGAGAAAACATGCAGCCATGGCATCCATCCATCCGCCCACCTCCTGTACTCTGCCTTTTCTGTTCCCGCGGGATCGCCGTCGCACCCATCACTTCCTCCAGGAAGTCACTTCAGCATTTCTTCCCTTTGTCTTCTGCATCAACCCTTCCCTCTCTGCTGGCTCGTTTCCTCCAGGGTAGACAGTGTAACCGTGCTCTTCGGTTAATGCCTTGGTGCTCTGCTCTTCCAATTCCTTCAGTAAGCAGTCTATGTTTGTCATCTACAATTCTTACATCCCTGTTATCCCTCCCTTTTTAAACCTTTTTTTATTATAGAAAATTCAAACATACACCAAAGTAGATAGAGAGTGTAATGAACCCTCATGAACCCATTATCCAGCTTCAGCAATGATCAACTCTTGGCCAATCTCATTTCAATCAAATCCCTACCCAGTGATTTTGAAGCAAATCTCAGATGTCATTCATTATATTTATGTACCATATTTTTCCCTGTATAAGATGTATCCATGTATAAGATGACCCCTACTTTTCTAACCCAACATTAAGAAATCCACTCAATCTGCTGTACCCATGTATAAGATGACCCCCAATTTTTGGTCTAACAATATTAGACAAAAATATTGTCTTATACATGAAAAAATATGATACTCGTATATGTCATTATGTAGCTCTAAAAGGTAAAGACTCTTTTTTAAAAATAATAATCTCAGTATTATTACCCCTACAACAAAAGTCTCAATCTACTCAAATACTCAATTGATATTCAAATATTCTCTCAAAAATTATCATAAAGTGCTCGCTTTGGCAGCACATATACTAAAATTGGTACCATACAGAGAAGATTAGCATGGCCCCTGCGCAAGGATGACACGCAAATTCATGAAGCGTTCCCCCAAAAATTATTATAAAGTTTTTCTGTTTATTTATTTGAATTGAAACTTAAGTAGGGTTTATTCATTGTGATGACCAAGTCTCTTAAGTCTTTGTTTAATCTGTAGGACCCTCCTTCATCTCTTTCATTTTTCCTTACACTTTATCTGTGGAAGAAACTGGGCTATCCATCCTGTGGAGTTTCTCACTGTCTGGATTCTATTGCTGCATCTTCCAAGGTCTCATTTAACATGTTTCTCTTTTCTCAGTACTCCAGTAAGTCAGTCATTGGATCACACTTCCTGGCACCCATCCCGTCAGGCTTTTGCTACCACTTCTCCATCCTCCTGGTCTTCCCAGAGCCCTAACAACATCCGTGGTATTAAAGCCGGTGGCTGGCTCTCAGCCTTCATCGTCCCTGCCCTGCCAGCAGCATTTCATGTGGGTGACCACTCCTTCCCTGAAACAGTTTTCATGTGGCTTCCAGGACACCTCTCTTGATTCTCTTCCTACCTCACTAACTGCTCCTTCTCCCTTCTTTGCTGGTTTCACCTCCTTTCTGATTTCTTTCGTTTGGAGCAGGCCAGAGCCCGGTCTTTTGCTGATCACCTACATTCCCTCCTTCATGATTTCGTCCAGTCTCAGAGTTTTCAGTGCAGCCTGTGTGCTGTCAACTGCTGAATGCCATCTTTTCTTCCCACTCTCTCTCTCTCTCTGTCTTTACCAGACTTCCTTCTTGAATGCCAGATTGACATTCCTGCCTGTTAAGTCAGCATCTTGGAGTCAGACTTGCCTCTTTATCTCACACCCTACTTCCAATGTTTTGGAAATACTGTCTGATTTTTCCTTAAAATAATATCCACAGTCTGACCAGTTTTGCCCACCTCCATTGCCACCATCACCTCTCACCTGATTATTGCCATAGCCTCCTGCCTGGTCTCCTTGACTCTGTCCTTGTCCCCTATCCCATACAATCTAGTCTCAGCAGAGAGTGATCTTTTAAAAATATCAACCAGTCATTTACACCTCTGCTTAAAACCCCCAATGGCTTCCCACCTTATTCAGTGTAAAAGCACCCATTATGTTGATGGCCCCCTCTCTCTAGCCCCACCTTTCTGACCTTATCGCCACTCCACCTCCTTTGCCCACTCCTTCGGGCACTCTGGCTGTTGTGCCAGCTCACCGCCCGTCACCCCTCAGGACCTTCCCTCCACTGAAGAGTTCCTTCCCTGGAACGTGCGTGGCTCCCACTTCCACAAAGGTCTGCTCGGTTATCACTCAGGCGGTGTGCCCTTCCGTGGCCACCAGAGAACCACACTCCTCCCAACCCCAGCACACTCTTTTCTCTGTCCCTGCTTTTGTTTATGCCATCAAGCATCTTAAATATTTACTTCTTTTTTTGTCTTCTTGTTGGTTTTCTTAGACCAAAATGTAAATTCTGCTCCTTTCATTGCTGTGTCTCCATACCTATAACAGCACCTGGCTTATAGTTGGTATGCAAAAGTATATCTCCAGCTAGAGAGTTCACACTTCCACGTAAGGGACTGGGTCTTACATGTTTTTGTAGCTGCAGAGGTAACAACCCAGTGACTTTTCCAGAGGAGTTGTTTGCAGTGGTTTATTGAGGCCTCACAGAAATGGGTTATAATAGTGGCCTGATTCATCCCTGAATCATTTCCTGCCATTGTAGCCCACAGAGAATGGTTTTCATATGTTTCATCATATGGTACTTGTCAGACACAATCAGCATCTCCTCACTCACAGCCCTTTCTCTTGTCTGTGCTATGCATTTTACCTCGGTACTCTGTGCTTATGTGACACTGTTGTGTGTTCTGTGTGTTGGATTAGGAGTAGGACCTTTGAGTTGACACGTGCCCTCACGGAATAAGGAATGGTTATGGGGTCTGAAATCGGAAGACGAGAGTTTAGATCTTGGTTTTGCATGTACTGGTTTTTCTACCATTTGGTCAGGTGTGGTTTTTTGCTATCCTTGAGCCTCTTTAATTCCTCTTTTGAAAGAAATTAAGTATAAATTAATAATAACTTAGTAAATTCCCAGCTGGTCCCTCTGAGCTTCAGTGTACTCATCTGGAAAATGAAGCTGATACCTCCCTTACCTTGCAGACCTCACTGATTTTGTTGATGGGACAACACTACGAAGATCATTGTGTCAGTTACTTATTGCTGTGTAACTAATAGCCCCCAAACTTAGTAAAAGAATATTTATCATCTTTCAGTTTTCTGTGGGTTAGAAATTCAAGAACAGCTTAGCTGAGTGGTTCTGGCTCAGAGTTTCATGAAACTGTAGTCAAGCTATTGATTGGGGCTACAGTCATCTGAAGGCTTGACTGGGGCTCCAAGTTTTCCTTACACTGTGGTCCACTCACGTGGCTGTGGGCAGGAAACCCAAATTCTGCACCATGTAGCCCTCCCCACAGGGCTATTTGAGTCTCCTCACAACGTAGCAGCTGGCTTTCTCCAGAGTGAGTGAATCAAGAGAGAGCCCAAGATGGAAGCTGCGATGTCTTTTATGACCTCGTCTCAGAAGTCGTCCACTATCACGTCTTTCTTTATTTCTTAGAAGCGGGTCACTAAATCCTGCCTACACTCAAGGGGAGGAGCATTAGGCTATAATTTTTTGAAGGGACTATCAAAGAATTTGTGGACATAATTTAAAAACCCTGCAACCATAAAGCACCATGAGAATGTAAATTCATGTTGCTAGCAGTGGTTACATAATAATTGATTGTGGACGTTTGGCCATGCTAGGTGCATTCTGTTTGTCAGCTTCAAGGAAATCTGCTGGCTCTCGGATCCTTTGTGCCTCTTAGATTCTCTTGTGCCAGTTAATTGGTTTATAGATAATTCATAGGTAGTTCTTTCTGTCCAGCTAGACTGTAGGACCCCTGCATCTCGACCCATGTCTCAGACTTTGGCTACATCCTGGGATGGTGAAGTTTTTACCAAGTGATGTCTGATTCCAACCGTGAGAATATGATTCCAGAGTGTTGACCCTCCACAGAAATAGTGATGTGAGGCAGAGGAGTTGGGATATAAGAAAAGATAATTAACTTGGTTTTGGATACATTTAGTTTGAGGTACTTAAAAGTTTGTTAAATTAAGCCACTCAGAAGGCTGTTGAAATGTGAACTTTGCAGGGAGCAAAGAAAGCTGAAGCATGTTATCTGCAAAGGTAATCTTCGAAGTTGTGAAAAGAGTGGAATTGCCACAAGAAGCATGAAAAAACAGGGAAGGGCAAGGCAGAACCCTGGGTCTTGGAGGAGGAAGAGGAATCCATAAAGATATTAATCAAGTGGGCAGGAGGGAGGAGAAAATTCTACAAAGTTGTTGTGACCTTTGAGAGAAGTTTGAAAGAGTGAGGGCTAACAATGGAAGCCACTCATGATCTTCCAGGGTGTGGTTTCAGAGAATGGGAGTTCATTGACAGATTTTAAGGGGTCAAAGGATGCATAGATTGTGAAGAAGCAAGAACAGGATTTTTCAAGTAGACAGGGAGAGTAGAGTCACTTGAGGTAGCAGAGTTGAGGGAGATTCCCTGGAGGGAAAGCCAATGGAGAAGGAGAAACTGGAGATATCAAAGAGAAAAGATCATTTGGGTTGAGTTTGACAGGCAGAAGGTAGACAAGAAATGAAAGGCATATATTGCGGGGTTTGGCTTGGCAAGGAGAAGGACAAGGAAGGGAGGTTGCCGACAGTGACCTGAGATCAAGGATAGACTGGGGAAAACTGTGGGTGTGAGAGATGAGTTTGAAAGAAACTTCCCAGGGACCACGGGGAGGAGAGGTCAAGGTCAATGAAAGCCTTCCAGAGCAGCCTAAGACAAGTGGGTGTCACTTGCAAAATTTTGTGACTTTTGTCTAGACTTAAAATGAAGAAAGTGGTCCATATCGCTTTATTCAGGTTGAAGATTTGCCCAAGTCTATTGAAGGGTCCAGGGAATTTAGAAGGTCTAGTTCTGTTTCTAAAGATGACTAGTGAGTTGTGATTCATCAGTAGGTGGTATACAGGTGTGCACATCACATCTGTGCAGGATGCCTTTAGAGTTATGAGAACATAACCCTGAAGGACTGACATTTCTAATTTATGTGAGGATCCTGCCCACCCACCCAACTGTGCACCAGTGGGCCTGACACCCAGAGGGCTGTCTTTTTCTCATTCACACAAAGGTGCCATATAGGCTAGCTGGGGCCCTGTATGTGCACAGACAAAGACTGATGGACCAGGATTAGGGCTTGGGGGAGAATTGAGGGGTTGGATTTCAGAGTCAGTGTGAAAGGCTGGTCCAGTGGGGATGTGAAAGTGGTGGGAGGTAAGGTTCTGGGGTCAGAAAAGATAAGTTCAGTTATTAAAGGCGTGAAAGTGAAACCATTTTGAACAATTCAATCCAAGGTGAGGCTATGCTGGTGAGAGACTGAAATGAGTACAGACAAGGATCCTTGTCAAACCAAAATAACAGCTAATAACATCTACATGTAACAGATTAAACTGCCTTGAATAACAAGTGACCAACAGGCGATGGATGACTCAGGCCACTGTGGAACATCCTAGTATTAGCAACCACTGTTCAGCACATTGAACAAGCATATCTTGACTCCAGACTATGGGCTTCTTTTTTACATACTTGGAATACAGTGGTAAACAATACAGATCAAGGTCCCAGAGCTTTAGCACATACCTTTAGATTTTACATGTTTTACTGACAAAAATGTCACTGTGTATGTAGAGACAACCTGACCAGATACAGGTTTTATAAGTGTTTTAGTATACTTGGCTCATTAATACCTACCCTAAGAATCTACCACATCCCTGTCATCCTGAGCACCAAAAGCATTGATTCAACTTTACCTTCTGGTACCCAATTACCTGAAAGTGAAATTACAGAGGATAGGGTTAAATGCTTTTAAAAAAAGAAAGAAAGAAAGAAAGAGAAAGGAAGGCAGTGTTGACCATCATTGTTCTGGAAGCACCAGGAGGTCCAGAATAGAGTGGACTGACCCCACTGAAAGGGACTAGTTTGGGATGAGGAGGACAAGAAGCCAAGGAGAGCAAAGGCCAGGCTGTGGTGGAACAGGCCCCATGGTTTGTGAAGAGGGTATGGTTGGGAGAAACAAGCAGGGATGCCAGACTGAAACTCTTGTTGGCCCAGGTTCCAGTGACTTTTGTCGACATTGCTGTTTACTTCTCTGAGGACGAGTGGAAGAACCTGGACGAATGGCAGAAGGAGCTTTACAACAACCTTGTTAAGGAGAACTACAAAACTCTGATGTCCTTGGGTAAGAACACCTTCCCACCTCTGTGGCCAACATTCCTGGAGAGGGGAGTGACATGCTTTCAACCCACATGCACAGCACCTGGGCAGGGTGTTTCATGTTTATACCTAATGGAAATTTGAACCATTTGCGGAAGATAGAATGATCATAACACGATGAAAATTAAAAACCCAGTAACAGGGCCTATCAGTACAGAATTGAATGCTGCACTACCACTATTTTGAAGTAAAGTCCAACTACATCATCTGTACCTCACCACATGCTACATCCCAACATCCTTGATAAGAGCCACAGGCAGTCTACTGTTGACTTTCCCAGACCAACTCTTTCTACACCAGAAATTGGAGAATTTATTGACTTGTTTTCAAGTTTCCTCATAAGAGATACACTGACATGCTCACCATACCAGCTATCATCAAGAGGGTCACTTGGGTCGGGAGGGGGCTTTGGAAGAGGGGAGGTTTCTGCCATCACCCTTGATCAGAGCCCCTCAGTCAGCTTCACTCAGTGCTTCCTTCCCTTCCAACTCATTCCAGACACAGAGGGTCCAGTGCCCAAGCCAGATGCTCCATCCCAGGTTGAGCCCAGGGAAGAGCCCTGCGTGTGGGAGCAGCGTGACCCAGAAGAGAGAGAAATCCTGATGGATCCAGACACAGGTGATGGCAGCTGAAAAGACCCCCCAGGTCCAGGGCAGGGCAAGAGAGAAGCCCCACGGGTGGTGGGGCTTCTCTTGAGTTGCTCATGGGGCCAGTTCCACCACCATTGAAATTTGGTGGTCACTTAAAGGAAGAGATTTCTGGACCTGAAAGTACACCAGGGACGTTTGTCCTTTGGGTCAGAGTGCAGCTCTGGATGCCCCAGTAAGCTAGGCAGAGAGAAGAGGATAGGGCAGGCTTGCAGCCTCCCAAGGCCTGATGGTGACTTCTAACGAGAGGCCCTAGACCTGGGTGTAGCCCCAGGCCCAGCCCCTCCCCAGGCAGGTGGATGGGGAGTCTGTATGGATGTGCAGCTCTGCTGTGGCCCTCTGCTTCTTGCTTAGTTGTCATCTCCAGTACCATCATCCCATTCTCACCCAGACCCCCATGTTCAATGCTTTCTTCTCACTCAAGAAGGAATCTTCAGTCCTGAGGAAATCCAGCTCCTGAGAGCATCACACCCTGTCAGCTTTCAGTGGTATGGAAGATGCTAGGCTTCTAGCCCCAGCTCTGCCCTAGAGGTCTCTTCTTGGGGCGTCAGCTCTCCTGAGCAGTGCTGGACCAGGTGAAATGTGCTCATCAAGCTCAAACTGTATTCTCTACCTGATCATATAAGTGCCACCTGTCTGTACCTGTGTTTGGTATTTTCACTGCAAGCATTTTTGCCACAAACATTTTCATTGCAAAACTAATTGGCTGTAAGGCAGTTTTGCTGTAAAACATCAAATAACTGGTCAACAGTTTGGTTTACATTTGGCAGACTTAATGTACTTAAGCCAGTTGTCAGTTTGGTTTCATTTCTCCATTGATGAGTTTCTTGTAGTTACTCCCATTTTTATGTTATATCAATTTTAGCTCTCCTAGTGATCTGTACAGTGACAAGTAGACTTGGTGATCTGCAAATTGGGGATAACAACTACATATAAAGCCACATTACATACAAAGCTATGTGTAAAGCCAGATTGCATGCTATGCTAGAAAGTGGTCACATACCAGTTTTGCAAATCCTCCAGTAAGCAGTCAGTCACCCCTCCCGCCCATCAACACCAAAAGTTTACCAAGCTGTGCAGATATAAAAGAGAGCATTAATTATCAATTATTTAGTTGGAAACTCATAACCCCTCTTAATGAGGGGATAAAATGCAGTGAAAAAGAAAAAGCTCAGTGCCACATGAGGAGGCGCGTCAGCAAGCAGAGAGTAAAGTGCTGCAAACAAGACTCCAAAGACAATATATTTTCATTTTTCAAAATAAAGTATTTTAAGTTTTATTAATTGTTCATGTTTCATTAAGTCCTTTTTAATGTCCCTCTTTTATTTTTCATTATTTCATCTTTTACAGTGAAATTGCCTTATGGTCATTTAGTTGTGTAGTGAAATGCTTGTGGCAAAGATGTTTATGGCAAACATGCTCATGGCAAAAATACCTAGAACCTGCGAACTTTGAGGTCAGCAGCTGTTGTAGGTAACCTTTCCCACTGAAAGCATGGTAACGTCAGTGGTTTCACTGAATTATCACCCACCGCTGTGTGTGAGATAGGACAGAGACTGATATGCCTGTTTTATGGATGGAACCAGCAGACTGAGAGCCATAGAGGTCAAGTGACTCATCTGGACTGGGGGCACAGTTTAAACTAGGACCTATGTCTTCAGACTTCGCATCTAACCTCTTGCCTGCTGCCTGAGCTGTCTCTCACCAGGACTAGTACATCGCACCATAGAACATCATAGGAGGAAAGCGCCCTGTTTGTCACATCTTGGGGTCTATGTAAAGGATATATCACTGTCTCTTATGCATAAGGAAGCTGTGCAATATCTATTCAAGAATGGGGCTGCATTGCATCTCTTTGCCCAGTGTAACTTCTTGCTAATCACGTGTGTATGTGAATGTGTGCACATGTGGGTGTGGGTATGTCTGTGTTGTGTCTGGCTACCTCTTTCTGACTGGGGTGAAAAACAAGGATGAGCAATGCCTGCAAAGGCCAAACTTATAGCCTAGTCTTGATTAGCACCCATCCCTGCTGGAGCTGTTTCTGGAGCTCTCTCCCAGCCTTTCACACCTCATTTTATTGCTTAGCCTACCCCTTTGTTCTGAACATTGTTTGTTTCTCTGCTCCCAGGATCTTCTGCTCCTTGGGGCCCCCATAGTCACCTGCAGGAACCCTAGATTCCTGTGCTCTTCCCATGCTCCCAGCCCCAAGAATATCTAGGTGACAGTCATTTAGAAAAAAAGACAAATGGTGTGATTTTGTCTCCAGGAGCAGAGCCCCTGGTGCCTGCACAAGATGTATCCTCTCAGGTGAAGCGGGAGGAAGCCCTGTGTGCCCGAGGTCAGCGGGGTCTGGAGGAAAGAGCCATCCCCACAGAATCCATTACTGGTAAGTGAGCGAAATAGTTGCCCAAGCCAGGGAGGAAGAGGAAATATCCAGTGGGTGTGTGCGTGTGTGCCAGACTAGACAGAGGCCTTAGCTTGAAATGGTAGAGCTGTGGATCCGACATGGGCAGAGACAGGGTTTCCCCATGGGATGCAAACATGGCACATGGCATTGATGATTTGCCAGCACATCTGGGCTTAGTTCTGTGTTCTCTCTTCTTTGTAACATCAGTTTTTTAACTATTGATTCCTCCCCTTAACAAGCCACAGCGGGGCAGCAATACTGAGTGTAAGGCACTTTATGAGGCTCTATTGGGGAAGAGGGGTATATTGGTCTATAAGACCTACTTCTGATCAGGAAGAGCTTTCATTGTTTTATACAAGTATGTACCAGCTACAGCTTCTGTGCCAGGCACCAGCTTGGCTGCAGTCTGTGGGGTAGCCTAGAGAGTTCCTCTCAGATGACATCCCAGTTGAACTATGTATGTGAGAACTCTGTTAGAGCAGACATGTATTAGAGTTCTCCAGAGAGCCAATAGGGGATGTGTGTGTACATGTGCACAGAGAGAGAGAGTGAGGCAGGGAGAAACCCAATGATTGATCGATGACTGACTTGAAGGCACTGGCTTCCATGATTATAGAGGCTGGTACCTCAGGAATCTGCAGCATGGGCTAGCAGGCTGGAGAGCCAGGGCTGTCTGTTGACAGAATTCCCTCTTCCAAAAAAAAAAAAAAAAAAAAAAAAAAGGAGTTCCCTGGTGGTGTAGTGGCTAAGGCTTCGGTGCTATTTATGCTGCGGCCTGGGTTCGATTCCCAGCCAGGGAACTACCCACATTAAAAAAAAAAAAGAAAGAATTCCCTCTTCCTCAGGGAAGGCCAGCATTGTCTTTAAGACCTTCAACTCATGGGGTTCCCTGGTGGTATAGTACCTAGGCTTCGGCGCTCTCAACACCGTGGCCTGGGTTTGATTCCCAGCCAGGAAACTACCCCCCCACCCCCAAAAAAGACCTTCAACTGACTGGATGAGGCCCACCCACATTATGGAGGGTAAACTGCTTTACTTTTAAAGTCAACTGAGTTAAATGGTGGTCTCATCTCATAATAATACCTTCCCAACAACATCTAGAATAATGTTTGACCAAATATGTGGGTACTGTGGCCTAGCCAAGTGGACACATAAAATTAACCAGCACAAGATATAGTAATAAACTGTAAATCTTACTCACAGATTAGAGCTCCACAAACCTTATCCCCCTTAGTCACAGCCTCATATCCATAGGTAAGTGATGGCAGAGGCTCAGTGGAGAACAGCCACTGCCCTTGTAATTTGGCATGGTCCTTGAAAACATCAGAGATAAGAGGACAATAAAAGGTAAATGAGGTTTAATAGACTCTGCACAAGAAAAAAGAGGTAGGGTACATCTTAGAAAAATCCCATTAAAATGGTTAAGATAAAGGGCTTCCTGGAAGGTGTCCTTTTCCTGGAAAATCCCCACATGAGGAATACCTCATTCCATGGTGGTGCTCCGTACTCAGTACTCAGTATTTGAACATGAACCTCCTCCAAGGAATTAAATTCCTGAGGGACAGAAGGACTCCCTCTTGAAGTTAACTGTTTTGCCACTCCCTTATAGTCTACTTATGTGCAGCAAAACTCCATTATTTGGAGCCAAGCTGACTTAAACCTTTAAATAATTAGCATAATTTAATTATACCCGATTTGTGGGGAAAGATATAATTGCATAAAATGGGAAATTTACTCAAAACACAAACTTGCAGGCCTTTCTGTGTCCTCTGACACCTTTGCCGCCCTCTTCCCACATGTAGATTCACCAGCCTCTGCCCAGGACCTCTTGTCCCGGATCAAACAGGAAGAGCACCCATGTGTGTGGGATCAGCAGGACTTAGCGGAGAGAGATATCCCAACAGACCCCAATTCAGGTAAGCAAGGTACCAGAGTAATTATTGGGAGGACACACAGTCTCTCAGCTGACTTTAACTGTTGGCGAACCCATCCAATTGAGTCACTTTTGGTCAAAGGCCAGTAAAGGCTTAGAGACTAAAACACAGGCTGTTCCTCAGTTAGTGACTTTGTACAGATTCTAGACTACAACTGTTAGTAAAGTGAAGACGATTTTTCTAAAGGAATCATTAAATTGATAATTTATTACGTCCATGTAAGTAATACTAAAAGTACTTCAGCACTGATTTTTGAATAAATATAACCAAAAAGGCTTTTAAAAGCTGTGTATATTTCTGTGAAAGAAAGAAAACAATTTAAAATTTTTGGACTATTTGAATGCATACTAGTTAGATGTCCCCAGGAAAATTTTGGGAGTGGGGTGGGGGGGGTCCAGGCATAAAGGGAAGCACAAAAGAACCATAGGGAAGTGCCACCTGCCCAGGGCACGTATGTGTGTGTTCACATATGCTTGCACACCTGGAGAAGTCCAGTGTCACCTCATTTGATTGGTATTACCCCAAAATATCATCCCACCTCCTGTACTGGGAAGAGAAGAACAGACGTAAAATCTGGCATTTCTTGTATTGTAGTTGTCTACTCTGAAACTTTATAGTGAGGAAACTGATGGGGCTCCTGACCCTTCATGATTAAGAGTCAGTCTCCACTGTATTTCTTACAATGACCTTTGCTCAGCACTTTTGCCATCACTGATTTTTAAGTCCTACCTCTCATCCCTCAGTCCTGTGGGCATCAGAGACTACTAGGCTGCCCTCTGGCCTGTCCTGGACCCACAGGCTGTGCTGAGACTCAGTGGACAGAGATGGGAGACCTGGCTAATCTAATCCTGGCTCTGTGACCACACAGACTTTGAGATAAGCCTCCTCCTCCCTGGCCACCTGGAAATGTAGCGAGCACAGGTGAGATCCCACTTATGAAAGCATGAGTGGGGAGGACAGCCAGTAAATGAGACAGACAACAAAACCACCTTGTGTCCTGTGAGCTGGAGCAGCAGCTGTTGCATATGATGGTTTTCAAACTTTTGCTAGGATGCCCAATGGAAATGAACAGAATTTAATATTGCCTTCTTTCCACAGAGTCTCTGATCTCAGCACATGACATTTTGTCATGGATCAAGCAGGAGGAGCAGCCGTACCCATGGGGCCCACGTGACTCGGTGGAAGGAGAGCTCGGACTGGACTCTGGCCCCAGTGAGTGCTATACCCTGGGACCCCAGAGGGAGGACTGCTTGCCCCAGTCTTCCCCCTGACAGGGTGATGTTCTGTCGTGGTAGCCTTTCAGCAGCCTGTGCCAGAGCTCTGTCCTCTTTCCTTTTGGAGGATGGCAGATGTCTTCATTTCCTAAGGGTGTCTTAACAAAGTCTCACAAACTGAGTGGCTTTAAACAGCAGAAATGCATCATCTTACAGTTCAGCAGACCAGGAGTCTGAAATCAAGGGGTCGGCAGAGCTGTGCCCTCTCCAAAAGCTATAGGGAATCCTTCCTTGCCTTTTCCTAGCTTCTGGTGTTTGTTGGCAATCTTTGGCATTCCTTGGCTTGTACGGGTGTCAGCCCAATCCTCCATCTTCACATGGTGTTCTCTTTGCATGGCTGTGTCTTCATTGGATCAGGGGCCCACCTTACTCCAGTATGACCCTGTATTAACCAATTACATCTGCAAGTACACTATGTCCAAATAAGGTCACATTCTGAGGTGCTAAGGGTTCATATTTTGACATATCTTTTGGAGGTTACAGTTAAGCACGTAACAGCATGGAAAGAAGAATAGGGTGGGAGAGAGCTGAGCCAGCAGGAGCTGATGGCAGCAAGTGGCTCACATACTGTGAAACACTGGCCGGAGTACCCAAGCCAGCTCTGAGCTAACACCCCAGGGAGCTCAAGCAAGGAGAGGAGATTTTTGTTCCCAACAGGTTTCGGACCAAATATCTCACATGACTTGGTATCTTGGGTGTTTTGTGAAACTACACTAATTGCCCAGTGACCTTAGGCATATGTCCATGGATTATTTAACACTTAGTATCAGGCTAGCATTCCTTGCCAGACCCAGTGCCATTTTGTTGTCTCTCAGCGTCCTGCTGAATTAGTGTCTGGTTGATCAGGGTTGAAAAGACAACTAAACACATGTTCCTTGGCCATACTCCACACACCTTCAAAGACAGTAGTGTCCAAACTTTTGGCTTCCCTGGGCCACACTGGAAGAATTATCTTGGGCCACATATAAAATACACTAACAATAGCTAATAAGCTAAAAAAAAAAAAAAAAGTTGCAAAAACAAAATCTCATAATTTTTTAAGAATTTGTGTTGTGCCACATTCAAAGCTGTCCTGAGCTGCAGGTTGGACGTGCCTGATCTAAGAGCTTAAAATCCATGTAAGAGCTGAGGAC
The DNA here is from genome assembly GCA_004026885.1 of Lyroderma lyra. Classification (NCBI taxonomy): domain Eukaryota; kingdom Metazoa; phylum Chordata; class Mammalia; order Chiroptera; family Megadermatidae; genus Lyroderma; species Lyroderma lyra. The sequence continues at coordinate 35,897 of PVJL010006505.1, forward strand.
ACAGGTTGTTTCTGATCAGAAAGGCCATTTCAAATCCAGGTAAGCAGATCACACTCTTTATGAGACAAACTTTGTTCAGTCTGGAGAGCAGGGAGGGGCTGGAGGAATGGGCAGAGGACAGGAGAGGCACAGTGAATGTCCTTGCTTAAAATAGAATTTAAAGTAGTCCTCTTTCTAGCCTGTTGGCAGGGTGGCATGAGACAGGGAAACCAGGGGACTGACCATGAGGGTAGAAAGAAGTGACAACAGTTGATTCTACATTTTTCTCTATAGCGCCCAGGCCACCATTTCTAACTTTGGCCTCAAAGGCATAGGTTGGTACCAGTTCATCTAACATCATGCCAGAAAATTCTACCCAAACCCTTTGTCCCTTGGGGCTACCTTCCGATATTTCCAAGTTGTGAGAATAGATCTAGGAAAACCTGTGCAGAAATTGCAAGGCTTTGTAAATTACCAGACTATTTTACTTCTTCAGCCTGGACATGCTGAATCATAGAACAATTTGCCTCATGATTTTATCTCTGGGAGGTTTTTGAACCTTAGCATTTGGTGGGAAATGCCCACAATTTGGGAGACAGGGGTATATGGAAATGTTTCTCCTGCCTGCCTAGTCACCAGAGTCTCTTATCAGAGCCTTTCTCCCCGAGAGAGCCTGCCTTCCACTTACTAATGTTGGAATGTGGAATTAGTATCTCACCAGTGATTTCTTTGAGGTTTGAAACCCACCTAGTGTTGTGAATGCCGAGGACAACTGCGTGGACTTTTGATCAGCTATGGTATCTCATGTGGCAGAGTCTTCTGGATAGGAGTTGGAAGGAGAGGATAGTGGGGATAAAGAGTAAAATGCAGAAATGTATGATACCTGTCCCCGCCAACTTCCTTCCCCAGCACTAGAATATGCAAGAGAGAAAGACCTGGTGTCCTATTTCACTCAAAGTCAGACTTCAGCCTAACCAAACAGGCTTTCCTGACTTTATATATTAATGACAGTGTAAGACAGGAACAAAATCTAGTTCACTCAAAGGTAATGTGCATGAGGCTCCATGGAAGCAGGAAGTATGAGTAGGACTTTGTTATGTGGGTAGTTCCCTGGCTGGGAATCAAACCCAGGCCGCAGCATTGACAGTGTGGAAGCCTTAGCCACTACACCACCAGGGAACTCATGAGGCAAATTGTTCTATGATTCAGCATGTCCAGGCTGAAGAAGTAAAATAGTCTGGTAATTTACAAAGCCTTGCAATTTCTGCACAGGTTTTCCTAGATCTATTCTCACAACTTGGAAATATCGGAAGGTAGCCCCAAGGGACTACCTTGGAGTCCGAGTAGGACTTTGGAGTCCGATGGTGACCAGGTGTTTCCGGAGCAAGTGGTGGTCAGGAGCCTGGAGCTGGACCATCCTACCCAGAGCCAACACTCACAGAATGTGATTTGAAAGCATCCTCCTGAAATTCTTACATTGTTCACTGCCTTAGGTTAAAACAGTGGTTCCAACCTTTTTAAATTTCTGTTATTTAACAAATACTTACTTAGTGCTTCCTCTGTGCCAAGCAGCTTCCAGCATTCTGAAGGTATGTTCTCTCCTAAATGTGTGCTACCTGCTTGACTCAGTTCTGGTGCTCTCCAACAGATGGCCTTCAGCAGGTCAGAAGTCAGGGAACCCTGGAGCCACATGGAATGTGACCACTTGCCTTGTTTAATCCCTTCGTCTTTTAGAGAAACACGAGAGCACCCGTGACTGGCATGCAGCCACAGAGGAAATTAGGGACAGTGTGAGGTCCCCAGCAGAGCACTGTCAGCTTGTCACTTCGTGTCTCCTTCTCCCCAGGTGACAGCCTGCTGCTGGTGAAGAACCCGGTCCCGGCCCCACCGTCCCAGCCCGCTCCGCAGAGCCTGCCTCCACCTCCAGTGGCAGAGAACGCGGGCGGCTCCTCGAGCCGGGTTGCAGCTGGGCTGCTGGACGACGGCTTCCCGGCACTGGCCGGGGAGCGAGGCGCAGCTGGCAGGGCGCAGGCAGGCGGCGGCGGGGGCGCGGGCGGGGGCCCAGGAGGTGGCGGTGGCAGTGGGGGCTGCGGCAGCTGCTGCGCTGGTGGTGGGCTCCGGAGGGGCCTCCTGCATGGTGCGCGCAGCAAGCCCTACTCCTGCCCTGAGTGTGGCAAGAGCTTCGGGGTACGCAAGAGCCTCATTATCCATCACCGCAGCCACACCAAGGAGCGGCCATATGAGTGTGCAGAGTGCGAGAAGAGCTTCAACTGCCACTCGGGCCTCATCCGCCACCAGATGACACATCGCGGTGAGCGTCCCTACAAGTGCTCCGAGTGTGAGAAGACCTACAGCCGCAAGGAGCACCTTCAGAACCACCAGCGGCTGCACACGGGTGAGCGGCCCTTCCAGTGCGCGCTCTGCGGCAAGAGCTTCATCCGCAAGCAGAACCTGCTCAAGCACCAGCGCATCCACACGGGCGAGCGGCCCTACACGTGCGGCGAGTGCAGCAAGAGCTTCCGCTACAAGGAGTCACTGAAGGACCACCTGCGCGTGCACAGTGGTGGCCCAGGCTTGGGCGCCCCGCGGCCCCTCCAGGCGCCTCCTGAGCGAGACTAGGGCTGGGCTGGGGGAGGGGAGGGTCCAGCAGCGGTGGGAGCAGGGGTGGGGGCGGCCCGAGGACCCACGACCTGCCCCAACATGGCTCTCAGTGCACCTTTCCTCCCTCCACCTGCCGCCTGCAGGGAGATTGTGAATGGGAATTGCACTCCAAAAAGGTCCCCGGGGGTTGGGCAGGGGTCCCCTAGCTAGACCTGTCCAGCCCCAGTGGACAGCCCAGCACATCTCATAAGGTGGACCAAGGGGCCAGCCCAGTGGCTTCCTGCAGGGAAGGTGCCAGAGGGACAGTGATGAGGCAAGAGGCTTTGGCACCCGCCTCAGACACCTAGAGTGCCCATTTGGCCACTGGGGTCACAGATTGTGATCAGGGGAAGCAACCAGGGAGTCTCAGAAGCCTTCTGCAATCAGAAAATCAGGTCCTAAGGTTAAGAGACACTGAAAAAGGAAGCGAAAGTGTGCCGGTGAGCTGAGGGATGTGCTAAGGGATACCATCTATGACGACAACACTGCCTCGCGTTTAAATAGCGCTTTATACTTTTTTAAATGTGTTTTCTATCCATTATCTATTTTTACCCTTAGCCTATCCCTCTAAAGTTGGTGGGGTAGGATTTGCCTGACTTGGTAACTGAGGAAAGGAAATGCAGGTTAAATGGTTTAGCCAAATTCACATGAGAGAAGAGCGTGGCAGAGCTGGGACCAGGGCTCCTGACCCCAGCACAGTGTCCCCCACCACACACACTGCCTACCTCTGATGTGTGAGAGACCTCTCTGGCCTGCCTCCCCTGGTCTCTCTTCTCTCCTTTCCCCCCAACCCACCAGAAATAATCAGAAGCAACAGGGGGCCAACTTGTGGGGTTACTGGGAATGTTGAACAGATTGGGTGCAACCAGGAGGTTGTGCTTCTGAAAGGTTCTTCCTGTGTGGGCACTTCTGGGCCAAAGGGCCCTGGCCCCCAGCCTGTCCTTCCCACTTCCAGTCCCTCAGTCCGGTGCAGCAGCATCTTTTAACTGCACAGTAGTGGCCCGGCCCTCCAGAGGCAGCAGGTGCCCTGGGTCAGACCTCACACTGATGATTGAATCCAGTTTCCCCAGGGCAAAAGGGTGAGAGCCTTGTGCTACAGGAGCAGTCATCAAGGAAGTGAATCTCTTCCCAGGAGGGCCTGGCAAGTGGGTGCTAGAGCCTGATAGCCTCAGTCTCTCTTGCCGTGAGCCTCCCAACCGGTGCTATATGTCAACCAACCATGTTCATGGACATGGACACAGACCTCCTCTGCTCCAGACCCTGCAGGTGCCTCCGGAGGCGCCCAAAGGACCCTTGTGTTGGTGCATCTGCTCCATGGCCCTGAAGGGCCAGTCTCCATTACTGCGTCTTGCATGGCCAGCACTGGGTGGGGTGGCATGCCCCAGGACCCTTGTTTGTGTAGAGAATGACTTTTCCTGCTCCTTCCATTGACCCCGCTTCTCTCCCAGCTGGGGAGCGCAGCGGGCATCCAGCATCCGTTACCATGTTTGTGAGCACTCTGCTTCCACCCTCCCCACACCTGCGCGGCTCTGCTTTCCTCAGACCCCTTTTTGCCATGCAAAGGGAATCCTTGAAATTAAATAAAAAGGTGTCCAGATTGCAGACTGCATGTTAGCAAGGCTGGGGGTTCTCCAGCATGGCTTCATACAGGAAAGCCTTGATGAACTGGAATCCAACTAACAGATTTTTTGTTTCTACATTCTGCTTTTTGAAGGAGGCAACCCTTAAGAAAATGAGTTGAAAAAAAGAAAAAGCGAATTGAATGAGAAATTAAACATAGTCATGTTCAATGGAGTTCAGTTAGAGCAGAAAGGGACGCTTTAGTCCAGTGTTTTGGTTGGGAGGGCAGTATTCAGCTTTTCAAAAGATATGCAGGAAATCAGTATTTTCATAACCTAAATCGTAGAAAATAAGACCAACAAATTTTTATTTTGTTTTTATTTTTTGCTGTTGAGAGTATGGAGAAGTGGGAGAATTCACTACTGAGACCTGGGTTTGAAACATTTTTGAGCATGTAGTTCAAGTATATCCCTTTATTTTACCTTCAAAGAGCTGATTCCCAAAGAGGTTTAATGACAGAGCAAGTAAGAAGGCTGATACTTAGTATGTCGTTCCTTATGTCCCAGTCTGGTGGGTCTCATGGCATTAAGAGCCCCTTAGCTACACCATGAGTCACCCCACCCCCAGCGGGGAGAGTCTGAGAGTGAGCTCTGCACCCCTAGCCTTCCCCCAGGCACTCAATGCTGACCTCTCCCAGGTAGCAAGGATCCTCAGTCTGGGCCCTGCCCTCCATTTTCTGAAGCAGAACAGGAGCCTGTTTTGTGGGAGATTTTTATTCTCCTGATAATGTGTTAATTAAAATTAAAGATTAATGCACAGTAAAAATTCAAATGGTGAAAAAGACAATGAAGAATGAAACTCTCCTATCAGACTCCCTCATTGAGAAGCATGTACTGCTGATAGCTGCTTATATGTCCTTCCAGAACTGGAGAAATCCCAAAGGAAACCAGGTAACATGCCCAGAGGGAGGGGAAAGTGCTAGGCTGACAAACTTACCAGATGTCCACTGCACCCAGGTACAGCAGGGTGGGTGGGACACAGCTGGGGCCAAGGTGTGTTCTATGATTCTCAATTGCAAGACTAGTGGGGCGTGTTCCCCAGGGGGTTATTGTTTTTCCAGAGAAGGAACACAAAAGACACGGTTCCTGTCATCTAGAGACTTGTAGGATAGTAAAGGGAACACGATAGAAAGGGCCTCTACTAAGTGGAATAAAGCCATGGCCTATAAACTTTCTTAAATAAAAAATGGGCACTCATGAGTATACATACATGAGCTAAGTTTAGGTATGCTATAAACCATACACATGATAGAAAGTTTAAAGGATAAATTTTTTGTTTTGTTTTTTGGGTGGTTCCCTGACTGGAAATCGAACCCAGGCCGCAGCGTTGACAGTGCTGAAGCCTAGCCACTACACCACCAGGGAATCCCTAAAGGATAAAATTTTAAATCATTTTAAACAATATGATTCAACTAATAATTTTCTCTGTCACTAAAAATGGGGTTGTGGGAGAGATAATGTCTAAGGTCACATTCAGCTCTGCATGTTACCCTCATATTCTACAGCTGTGGAGATGAAAGCATACAAGGACTAATTTATTTCCTAATTCCTCTGATACCACTGCCACAAATGGGAATAATTGTGAACCTCATTTAAAAGTTTATTTAAAGGTGTGTGTTAAGATCTGAGTTTCACTGGGGAAGGGCAAATGGGTGGCTTCTAATAGACACAACAAGGTGACGTTTATCTTGGTGAATTCATTGCATTTCATGGCTTTTCAAAAAAAAAAAAAAAAAAAAGCACTAACAAACCAAAATGAGAAATTGCCTGTTACTGAATGCTTGTGATGAGGTAGGCATTCAGCTAGATGTGCACTTTACTTACATTTGTCATTTCTTTTAATTCTATCAAGAATCCTAAGATGCAGTGTTCATACCCTCAATGGAAGATACTGAGGCAGAGTAACCATGAACTTAGGAAGGAGCCTGGACACAAAAAATAAGAGCGATCTTGAGCTCTTATCCTATGACAGGCACTGTTTTAAGCACTTGACTTCAATCAATGCACTTAGTCTGCACAACAACTCTATGGGATAACGTGCTATATTTCCCACTAATAATGAGGAAATGGAGGTGCTGAGATGTTTATGACTTGCCCAAGGTCCACATCTAGTGAGTGGTGGCACTGTGCAAGGGACCCAGATGGTCTCAATCCTTGGCCCCACTTTGTAACTCACTGTGCTACACCATCTCCAAAAGCCCAGGAGACTGCAAACCAGTGCTTTGTGCTGCCTCCTTTGCATGCTGGAAATGTGACCTAAATATTTTTCCAGAGTTCCAGGCTCAGAGTCAGGGATGCTGAATCATGCTGACTCAAGAGACTGACAGATGAATAATCCAGAGTATCGTTTAATAATTTCCAAGGGTGGCCTGAACATTTGCATCAGTCAGACCTGGTGTTGTCTCCCAATAGCCACCCAGGAAACTGCATCATCAGAAGGTTGCCTGGTGAACATAGAAACAATACAGGGCATGAATTCTATAACTGAACTCTTTAATTACATCAATACCTTATGCCTTGATATGTCTGTCTCCACAATCTGTATCTGCAGTATGTTTATGTTGGCCTGAGAGATTCAGGTCACATAGGTCAGACTCTGGACATACCTCCATGGCTGATGTTTTCTTCTGCCTGGCACATTCTTTAGATATTAATGACTCGATCAGCCTCTTGTCAACCTGGTTGTCGTGGACATCATGACTTCTCTTGCAGGTGAGCTTTCCTAGCCTTACTCTCTGATTCACCAATGAATCATCCAAAAATATTTATGAGCACTTCTGTGTGCAAGAAATGAAGGATGCCGGAGGGGGCATTTTAGTAACAGAGAAACATAATTACCATATAAGCTAATGAAAAAATGAGGTTATTTTAGATAGTGATAAATGCTATGAAAAATTTTGAGGAGGGTAACTAGATTTAGGGTTGGAATGGAAGAAGGTGTGAGGCCACAGACAGAGTGGGCAAGGAATGTCTCTCTGAGGAGATAACGTCTGACCTGAGCCCTACATGCTAAAAAGGACCCTGTCACGTGAATTTAAGAGTTTAGTTCTCAGAGGAAGAGCTGCACGTCTATCATGGAATTGGACATTCATTGCAAGTCACTATAAAGACAATGTGGCATAAATTAGGCAAGTATAACTGCGGTAGTGTTGTGTATTGGGTGATCAAGTGGTGATGCAGTCATGCTTTCCAAACTAAAACTCCAAGTGCATAATTTTAACACGTGGACTAGATTAAGTATTAGAAATTAGAGCTATCTTGGGTTTTCCAAGACATGTGATTACCGTAATTAATAGGCTACACTAGATTGGTCTGGGCACCTGACCCCACACTGTTGAGATGGGTAGTGTGTTTCTAGTTTCTAAAAAGCAAAATAACAGTTTGGAATAAAACCGCTGTCATTTGGGACCATAGCTCTTTTCCTCAATTAGATTACATGTTCCTCCCTCAGAGCAAAGTCAGAGTTTTATACATTTTGGAATCCCTCAGAGCACCTTACAGAGTGCTGGGCACGTAGAAGACACACAAAAACCCTTGGGTTTGCCTTAAATTCTGAACCTGGGCTTCATTTAGAGCGACAGAGCCCTCCTGCCGTCAACCCTTTGGCTCGGAGCAGCCTAGCTGCTGTTTACCCTCCAGCCGCATGGGCGCGCAAAGTGAATTCCGCGAGCTGGGGACGAGCGGCTGGAACCGGTCTTGACCCGGGAAGGCCGCACTCCCACAATGCACCTTGTGTCAACACGGCGCTGGTGGTCGCTTCGAGGAGCTTCCCCGGGCGCCCAGCGGACCTGCTCGCAGCCCGAGGGGAGTATTAGGTGGGGTCTGGCTGTTGAGAGGCGACTGGCAGTCATGGCAGAGTCAGCGCCTGCTCAGGTAAGCGTCCTCTCCTGGCACGACTCGGGGGCGCGTTCGGGATGGCGGAGCTGCTGCCTGCGGTTGCGTGCCCCCCGGGCTGCGGCTGCCGCGGGTAAACACCGATTTCTCCCGCGACCCCAGGGATCTACCCTCTCCTTTTCCGGAGCCCCAGCGTCACGTGCCTTGCCTGGCAAACTTTTCCGAGATTTATTCCATGTTGTTGCAGTTGTGACCGTTCCCACATGTTTTCTCCGTTGTGCCAAGAGAGCCCGTTTTCGGGCTGGAGAGATGGCACACATTGGAAACTCTGGGACCTGCTCACTGCCAGTGAGCTTTCCCGGTGCTCCGAGGACCTCAGGATTCTGCTTCTCCGCGACCAGCTCCTTCTCAGCCTGATGTATTTCGCTTCTTCTTTCTGCTACATTCTCCCGCGACATATTTTGTCCTGGGGTTGCAGCCAAGGTTAAAGTCAGGCTGGGCTTCTTCTCCTTGAGGGCAGGCGTTACTTCACGTTGTAGTTGCAGGATTTTGTTTGTGAACTGTCCGATCGCTTTCCCCCGTTCCCCTAGCGACTCCCAATCTGGAATGTCATGACACAAAGCTTGGGGAAAGGAAAATCTTGGGCATAGAATCAGGAAACTGGATTTCAGCCGCAACTCAGCTCTCAGCGATGCAGTTCTGGGCTTCTGTTTCCTTAGCTGTAAATTGTTGGGTTAATGGTTAAATCATTACTAAGTTTCCTGCCAGCTGTGACATTCTCATGTTATTCTAAAGTAGTGGTTAGTTTGATAATAGAGGACGTGCCATGGAAAGGGCAGATGGAATTTAATGCAGCATTTCTTGGTCTAGAAACACTTTCAGAATGTTACGGGATCTTGTGAAAATTGAGGGCTAAAGAGATCCTGTGGTGAAAACTTTGCCATGAGCAAGATGCACTATTTGATTCTTGTATGGGGTGGATAAGAACCAAGAGGGGAAAGGATTAGAAGACTTAGAGAACAACAGCCTTTGCTTTCAAGGAAGTTACAGTTGAATTGCAAAGACAAGACTCACGTGTTCACAGTATTTACCTCATCTGACATTTTTAAACTGTGGTGATCCAATCAAAGACTTGGCTTTTCCTCAAGACCAAAGTGGGACAGGAGGACAAATTACAGAGTACTTCTCCTAACTTGTCAGTACACAGTTACCTACCTGTCATCAACAGTCTTGTTAAAAGGAAGCCTTAAAGATCTGCCAAAATCCCACACTACACATTAAGTAACTTATGGATCTGTCATTGTAGAGTGTATTTAAATTGTCCTTGAGCAATTTTCTATTCTCAGACATTATCTCTCAGATGAGGATTCTGTACTTCTCATTTGACAATATAACAAAGTAGGTACCCTGATGAAAACAACTAAAAATACTGGGGAAAAAACCCCAAATATATCTGAAATATTTTAGTAAAAAATACTTGGAGCCCAAAAACTAGTGAAAGAGGGAGTTCTTAAGAGGTAAGCAGGGTTCTGAAGCCAACTTTCAGGGCTATTACTGGACATTCATCTATGGTGTTTACGATCCGGAGGGGCCTGGAAAATTGAAGATGAAACCCATAGCTAAGGTGGGGAATCTCATAAAGCTGAGACTTCAAAAAGCAACATTTATGGTGACCCTCAAGTGGGTTCATTGCTTGAATTCATATGACCTGGACAGGCCAAGAAACCTTAAGCCAAGAATTTAGTTTAAAGTAGAACTTCCAGCTGTCTATAATAAAAATCTTCTCTAGGGAAGTCTACATTTAACCCAGACTTCAAATAATTCTCATAGATAAAATACCAAGAAAAACTAATTCAGAACAAAAAGTGAATTAGCAATGACAAACTATGAGGAAAAGTCAGTAAAAATAATGGGCAACAAAATTAGACCTTCAGAGATTTTAGGTAATTGAAATTCCAGAAGAAAAACATATGGGAATTCCAGAAGGTACACACACACTCACTCACTCTCAAAGAATCTGCACTGTAGGTCATATTTGGTGGATAGCTAATGGTCGAGGATATTGTAAGACTTATGCAAATGCTAATACTACGTAGGAACCCAGTTGATCCAATCAAGATTAAACAAAAAGAAATTCTTCCTAGACGCATATGGTGAAAGTACAGAATACAAGGCAGAGAGAATTCTTAAAAGCAGCCAAAGAAAAAAGACACATTACCTTCAAATGAACTACTAGTAAGACTAGTAGGATCCAGCTTCTCTTTTTGTGGGTTTTTTTTGGGGGGGTTTTTTGTTGTTTTTTTTTTTGTTTTTTTTTGTAGTATGTGGGTGGTTCCCTGGCTGGGAATCAAACCCAGGCCGCAGAGTTGACAGCGCAAGTGTGGAAGCCTTAAGCCACTACACCACCACAGAACTCCCAGGATCCAGCTTCTCAATAGTATTAGTAGAGTGGTATCTTCAGTGGGCTGAAAGAAAGTAACTGCAGCACTAGGTTTTGTATTCAGCAAAAGTATCTTTAAAAAACAAGGATAAGGGAGTTCCCTGGTGGTGTAGTGGCTTAAGGTTTTGGCACTGGCGCTGTCAACGCTGTGGCCTGGGTTCAATTCCCAGCTAGGGAACTACCCACATACCAAAACAAAAAAACAAAGATAAAATAAAGATATTTTCAGACAAATGAACATTGACAGTTTGCTACTTATATACTATCATTAAAGGAAATTCTAAAGGATACACTTCAGGTAAAAGGAAAATTATCCCAATTGCAGAAAAGGCAAAAAACCCAAATGGTTTACTAATCAGTGTCACCCCAGTAAATTTAATTAAAAATAAATAAGGAAAAAGAAAAAAGATGGAAAATCTGACAGTGTAAGAAAGTATTATGGTCCATGAAAATGGGCAAATCGGAGGGTAGGGGGGGTTCTCTGGTGGTATAGTGGCCAGGCTTCGGTGCTCTCACCACCGCGGCCTGGGCTCCATCCCCACTCAGGGAACCAACCAAAAAAAAAAAAAAAAAAAAAGAAAATGGGTACATCTAAACAAATATTGACTGAATAATCTCTGGTTAAAAACAAAGGTAGAATTAATATATATAGTAGCACTGATGTAAAAGTTAAGAAGAGGTGGTCAGAATCCAAATGTTTAAAGGTTGTAAGTATGCTTCCTGTAATTTCTAGGATAGTTGCTGAAAGACTAAATATAGACTATAACTTGCAAACTAAAAGGGGGACTAATAGAATAAGAAAAAAAATCATCTAAAAGAAGGCAAGAAAGAAGATAAAGATGGGATAAGTAGCACAAAAATGTAAAAGTAGATAAACATTCATCAACAATTACAATAAATGTAAATGGACTAAATGTTCTAGTTAAAAGGCAAGATTGGCAGGATGGGATAAATCCAACTACATGGTTTATAAGAGACACAACTCAAAGATAAAGCTGTAGAAATGGTTGAATATAAAAGAATATGAAAACATACCAGGTTACTATTAATCAAATGAAGATTGACTTAACTTTGTTAATATTGATAGAAGTAGAAGGCTACTACTACTTTTATAATGGTAAAATATTCAATTTACCAGCTTGATAGGAATTTCTAATTTTATGTAATCTTATATAGTCTCAAAATACATAAAAAAATTGATAGAACTAAAAAGAAAATTCACTATCATGGAAAATTTTAATGTAGGCTTAGTATTTTATCAAGCAGAAAAAAATTAGTAAGGGTGTAGTACGTCTAATAGAACTTTTTTTTTAATAAATTCATTTTATAAATGAATTGTTAGACTTATTGGGGTGACATCTGTTAGTAAATAGAACTTTTTGAGTTGGAAATAATCTCTCTGCACTACTCATTATAGTAGCCACAAGTGACATGTGGCTTTTGAGCACTTCAAATGTAGCCAGAGTGACTGAGGAACTGAATTTTTAATTGAATTTAAATTTAAACAGTCACATGTTTCTAGTGGCTGTTATATTGGACAGCACATATTGAGGGGGGCAAAAACATCTCGGATTTTATTTATAAAAATTGGGTATTGATTCTTACATGTTGAAACTTCAGTCACCTTCAAAGTACTCTCTGTTTGATGCAGTACACCTATCAAGATGTTTTTTTCCACTGCTCAAAATAGTTTTTGAACTCCTTGATTTTGATGCCTTTTAGTGCTTCTGCCATTTTTTGTTTCACCTCTTACACATTAACAAAACGTTTCCCTTTGAGGACTTTTTTCATCTGGGGAAACAAAAAAAAGTCACTGGGGCGAAATTGGGTGAATGCAGGAGTGGGGTGGAGGGGGGCGGGCAGGTGTGTTGTCACGCCTCATGCAAATCACCCACCATGAAATGGTCAAACGCGTTGAGTCTCCAAAAAAAATGCACTGAAGCCAAACTCAGCCTGTCACAACGCCAGGTGGTTGGTACACTGATGCAGATGGGTTCTTAGAACACTCACCTAGCCCTGGAAGCCTGTACTACAAGGGTCCTGCCCTCCAGAAGATAATTTCCAGTTTTGTTTTAGTCCCTCACCCATATATAGAGGTTATGATTAATTTTTCCACATACAGCTATCCCATGTATATAATCTCCATATTTAGAGAGATTAATGAAGAAAAAAGAAGGCCAAAAAAAAATCCTATTAAAAACACAAGTGTGTTCTGTTGATGCTGACTGAGGGCTGTTGAATGGAACATCCCCTTGTGTCCTCTTCATGTGGCATGGGATTCCTCAGGTGATTCCAGTGTGTGCCTGCCTGCCTGCCAGTCAGTGATCTGCTCTATTTGACATGGAGTGGAGCAGGGACAAATTGTCCCTGCCAGACCCTCATTTAATTGCAGATTCATTAGCAAAATAGATGTTGTTTTTAAGCCGATAAATTGTGAGATCCTTTGTTACACAGCAACTGGTGATTGAAACAGGAACTTTGGGAATATGTTTCAATATCTAAAGAGATTTAAAATACTTCTAAAAATGAGTGTATGCTATGTGTATGGATGGAAACATTTTATCCTAAAGATGTCATTTCTCAAATTTATCTATGGATTTGATGTAGTTCCAGACAAAATCTCTGAAGACATTTTTGTGAAGCCATTCAAGTTTATAGAATATCAACAATCCCCAAATACCCAATATACTCCTGTACAACAAAGGTGGAGCTTGCCTTACCAGATCTCAATCATTATTTAAAAACTGGTCATTAAAACAGTAGTATAGGTAAAGTGATGGAAAAATTGACCTGTACAACAGAATAGAGATGCTAGAGACAGACTGTAAGAAAACTTGCTTTATGACAGAGACAGCATTGTAGATCATTGGGTAAATTATGGACATTTTATTATACAGTGTTAGAGCTGTTGATTTCCCATATGAAAAGTGAGCTTTGCATTTTACACAAATATTAATTCTAGTTGAGGTAAATGTGTAAATGTGAAAGTAAAAACTATAAAGCATTTAGAAGACAGTATTGTGGGATATAGATTTTTTTTTACACCTGACGTGAAAGTTCAAATCATAAAAGAATACTGATAAAACTCAACTACATTAATGTTAAGGATTTTTTTATCAAATAATAATAAAGAGAATAAAAACTGAGGTACAAATAAGAAGATATTTGCAATACTTATAACAAAGATTAGTATCCAGAATTTACAGAGAAATCCTGTGAGACTGGAAGGGCAAGTCAGGTGACCCAAGAGATAAATGGCTAAGACTTCAGCAGTTAGTTCACTGAAAGGGGAAATCGAATGACCAGGAAACATGTTTCCTGTCAGTGTCTTGGCGTCACTGCTCATTGTGTGAGAGAAGCGGCCTTGAATAAAGTATGCCATATAAAATAATATGAAGCTTTGAGAGGTTAGGACTGAAATGTAAACATGCAGTCGGGCAGTGGGAGTATGAGAACAGCTTCGGGAAGACAGCCCAATTGTTGGTTTTATTGATTTTGAGCTTCAGCCATAGTGATTTTCCTATTGTCAGGGACAGATCTTAAAAATGAGAAGTATAAGAAAAATGTCAGAGGACTTAGACCAGTTCAGTGAATGTTTATTAAGGTTTTAGTAGGTGTTATTCACTTATACTTGCTGCTAGGGTGTAAAAATGAATGAGTTGAGTCTTATAGGTCCTGTTAAGAAATTTTTGTTTTTTATTGTAAGGAGCTGCTGAAAGGTTTTCAGCAAGGGTGACAAGATCAACTGTGAAGTCTAGCAAGAATGTAGAGTCAAGAGTGAATGTAAATTATATCATTTATCGTAGTAAAATATTATAAATCCAAAATATCAAATAGAAAGGAATTGTTTTTGAAAATGAATACTGATACAGGTAAGTCTTAGAGAATATGCTGTGTGTGAAATGCAGGTAGCAAAATGTATGTACAATATGATTTCAATTTTGTTGAAAAAGAGTAAGTTAAAAGATGAAAAATTGTAGAGGAAATACATCAGAATTATAAAGCGTATTTCTGGATGTGGTACTATACATAAACTTCTATCCCTCCCATCCTCCCTCCCTCCCTTTTCTACATTTCAGTATTTTAAAATTACACTAGATGTGTACAATTTGCAGTATTAGAATAAAAAAGAACATACTTTTTAAATTTAAAAAAAAGTAGGGAGTTCCCTGGTGGTGTAGTGGCTAAGGCTTCAGCACTGTCAACACTGCGGCCTGTGTTTGATTCCCAGGTAGGGAACTACCCACATTAAAAAAAAACAAAACAAAACAAAAAAACAAAAAAAAAACGTAGAAACTAGGTACCAGCTCTAAGCATTCCTGGATTCACTGGGCCCATTTTCTTTACTTGATGTTTGGAAATGACACCGACTGACTGACCTTGTATCTGGTTCTTTAGCACAGGAGGAAGCGCCACTCCACACCTTTGACTTCTTCCACACTACCCCCACAAGCGACAGAGAAAAGCTCCTATCTGCAAACTACAGAGATCTCACTCTGGACATTGGTCGCTGCCATTCAAGCCGTGGAGAAGAAAATGGAGTCCCAGGCTGCCCGCCTACAGAGCCTAGAGGGACGGACAGGGACAGCCGAGAAGAAGCTGGCTGACTACGAGAAGACGACCTTGGAGTTCGGGAACCAGCTGGAAGGCAAGTGGGCCGTGCTGGGGACCCTGCTGCAGGAGTACGGGCTGCTGCAGAGGCGGCTGGAGAACATGGAGAACCTACTGAGGAACAGGAACTTCTGGGTCCTGCGGTTGCCTCCGGGCAGCAAGGGGGAGGTCCCCAAGGTAGCCCTTTTAAGATTTTAAATTGCTGACTCTTCCTTCAGAGCTGTGACTAGAGGCACTCATCATATGACATGTGTGATTTCAGGTATCCCAGTCACTTGAAAACGATGGAGTCTGTTTTCCAGAGCAGGAGGGAGAGAATCTGGAGGACTGGCAGAAGGAGCTTTACAAAAATGTGATGAAGAGCAACTATGAGACCCTGGTCTCTCTGAGTAAATAGCAGCTTCCTCCCTAGAATTCTCTCAGGCATCCTACAATCCCTGGCCAGTAGCTTGTGACCCAGACCACACCTGGATTCCGGTTGGCTTTGGGTTCTCCTCTGTTGGCCTGTGCCAGCTTGAGATATGGGAGTCTCCAGAACCTCAGTTTGCGAAGACTTGGAAAGATTATAGTGTTGTACATTTCTTCTCTGGTTATATGGTCAGATCTTGATAATATTAATATTTAACTGACAGATAAGATGCCATCACATGCATTATGGTGTAACATGGCTAGGGGTCCTTATGCTGTTATACTTACAAAGGATTATTGAAATCCTTTGTTATGTCGGATGAGATAGACAGCATAGGCTAACCAAGAATTTTCCTTGGCATTTGACTGGAATTACAGCCATCTGTGGTCTCAACAGTGTTTATTTTGTGTTGATTAGAAATACTTAATAGATTCACGTCTTTATATGCAAATATTGCGTATTACATTATAGGTGCATTTTATTTGTAGACAAAATCTTTTAAAACTTAGGTCCATGGAGGATTGTTAAGAAGGCCAGTGTGATTAGAGCAGAGTTGAATGAGAGGAAAGTAGCAAATGGGTCAGAGAGATGACTGCATGACCTTGGCTGGGTCACATATTCTGATAATGGCGTTGTTCTTGTCTGTCATGGGAAGCAAGGTAATAATGGTGTCTGCCATAAATTGAAGTACTTAAAATAGTTGAAATTAGATACTTTGAAACCATGTTAGTGTGAAGAAGTGGTGGTATTGGGGAGAAGAGTGGTGGGCTCCTGAGCCTGACTGACTGCCTAAGCCACAAAGTGACTAATGAGTAGATCATTTGAATTAGCCATAATTTTCTAATTATCCCAAACAGCTGGGGGGAAGTGATAAGAACTACTTTGAAGATTTAATATTGACTCCTCGACATTGGTTGCCTTGTTCATTAGCTAATGTGTGGTGAGTTTTTACTCTCTCCTGGGCTCACACTGTACCATTTCCAACCCAGAGGTCTTTGGCCAGCCAGAAGGAGAAGCGGAATTGAGTACAGAGATGCTGGGTGACTTGGAGGAGGAAGGCCCTGGTGGTGTCCCCCCAGGTGAGTGACTCTAGAATATTCCATCCTCCTCCCCATTCCCCGTAGCCTATAGTGAGCTTTCGCACTGCTAAACTGCCAAACATGTGTCATTTATTTATTCTATACTCCTTTATGATTGCCATTAGTTTGCCTGTTGTATATGGGTCTTAACTCATGACCACCATGTGGAGTCTTTGAGATTCATGACCATATCAGACTTCTTCATGCCCTGCAAAGTAGAGTATATTACAGGCTTTAGTCAAAACCCACTGGGGATTGAGATTAGGGTTGGTCACAGCTTCAGGAGTGAAGCTGACTGGGTGTGAGGCAGAAAAGGCATTTGTAAGCCAGATAATTTGGGGAGAATATGCAGGAAGAACAGCTGGATACATGAATTTTTAGGCTATAGGTTTATTTTTTTTAATCTTTCATATTTATTATTTTAACAGTCTCCTAAATTAGTGTAGTTGTTATAGTATATTTAGCCATTTTTCATAGAGTTGAATACAAATTGGTGGACAAGCTTGGAGAACTATCATTTATAACATTGTTCTATAAGAATAATATATTCAGATTTCCAATCAACATTTCTCTACCTGTGTACAGGTTTACTTTTTCAGTTCTTGGAACCCAGTCAGTCTCATCTTTCTCCAAATTATCCTAATTCCCTTGATCCTGGGGTACTTTGATATGAGTCCTTTTGAAATTCATGGATGTTTGTTTAGCTCAGAAGAAACCAGAGGTGTTAGAATGTGATCTTTTTTGTTGGTTTTCTTTGTTTTGGCAGCAGAGAGGGTTATGCTCAAGCAGGAGCTACAGTACCCGCAGGAAGGCTCTGCAGATCTTCCTGGAGAGTTCTCGGGCATTGCTGAAGAACAACCTTTCCTGAGCCCAGAGCAGACTGAGCTCTGGGATGGTCAGGGCGGTTCTGTCCTCTTCGAATCAGGTCCCAGGGACACTGATGTAGAGGAGCCCATTGAAGGAAGTAGAGACCTTAACAGTGGCAGAACTCTGGGCTGCCCCACAAAGCAGAAATCTAATAGGCAGGTACAACCAGGTCAGGAATGTGGACAAGGTCTAAAGCTGAAAAGGTACACTTCCAATCCCTACGAATGTTCTGAGTGCAAGATCAGTTTCCGCTATAAGCAGCAGCTGGCCACACATCTACGAACCCACTTGGGGTGGGAGTCTTCCACAGCTTCAGAGCCAGAGGAGAGCCTTCGGCCCAGGCCACGGCTTAAGCCCCAGTCCAAGAAGGCAAAGCTGCATCAGTGTGAGGTGTGCATGAGGAGTTTCAGCTGCAGGCTAAGTCTGGTAACCCACCAGCGCTGCCACTTGCAGGAGGGCCCCACTGGCAGCCACCGTGTCCAGGAGAGATTCTCACCCAACAGCCTGGTTGCCCTGCCTGGCCACATCCCCTGGAGGAAAAGCCGGAGTTCCCTCATCTGTGGCTACTGTGGCAAGAGCTTCAGCCACCCATCTGACCTGGTGCGACACCAGCGCATCCACACAGGCGAGCGGCCATACCGCTGCAGCGAGTGTGAGAAGAGCTTCGTGCAGAAGCAGCACCTCCTGCAGCACCAGAAGATACACCAGCGGGGGCGGGCCGGGCCAGCCCCTGAGCCTGGGAGGCCCAATGGTCTGTTGTAAGGGTGCCAGCCCTTTGCCCACTGGGGGAGGTTGGGGGCACTGGCATTAGTCCCCCAGGGAGACACTGTGCAGTCAGGGACTGGCTTCTTCCTGAGGGGAGTCACTCTGATTTACCTACCCTTGACCAACGAGCAGCTGGCCGAGCCCTGAGGCCATTCTCAGAACTGTGTAGAAGAGGAGCAGTCAGGGTAGTCCTCTCCCTGCTGTCTTTACTCTGCTGCTGAGTTGGCTGTGTCTTTGGCACCTTCAAGTCTCTGGTTTTCCCATCTGCACTGATATTTGTGGGCTGAGGCTGGCTCCCTGACCCTGCAGGGATTATTGACTGGTTTGGGAGCCTGTACCAGCATTTTAGGTCTCCCCACAGTGTGGAATCGGGCCAAAGGAGTGAGCAGGTGTGTGGAAGAGTTCTGGGAAGCATTGCCCTCTACTTCCTCTTTTGTAGTTTCTTTGTTAATAACAGGTAGAAGAAATAATTTAAATGAACTGTTCACACTGCTCTAAAGAACCTTTTTTGGAATAGATTTAGTTGATTTTTTAAAAATAGTCTGACACTTCTTTTTTTTAATTTCCAGAGTTGTAGAAGTTGTTCCTAACACAGGGACTGGACCTACCCTCTAGGAGGGAATTGTTTCTGGGGCTCTTTTAGCCCACCCAGACTTAGGCCAGAGGTTGGAGCACAATGCAGCTCCCTCTCAGATGGGGCTCACTGAATAAAAAGGACCTAGAGAGTGTAGGGGCAGACCCCAAAGCCCCTGCTGAAAATGAAGAGTCTGGTAAAAGAACTGAGAGTATGGAGCTGCTTCCGTCTGGAGTTCAGAGTTTGGATTTCTCGCCACAGTCCTCTCTGCCCCTTCTATCCTGGTCCTGGCTGGGTTCTGCAGCCTCACAGGGTAGATGACTCCTTTGTTATTTAAGGTTGTTCCACCTGTACTAGTGGTTATTTGAGTTTGTTCTTCTTACAACAGTTCTTTGAGGTTCAGATAACAAACTTTCCATGTTAGTCCTGGGGTTGAACGTTCTGGAGCTGATGGAGGAAATTCACAAAGGTGCTTGTTTTAGGAGTGTCAAATGCCTGCCCCACTGTTTGGGGAAGATGGGCATGGGCTCCTGGGTCCTACGTGAGTGTCCTCTTTTATTGCAGTTGCCTAGAATAAAACTCGATACTAGCAAAAAAAAAAAAAAAAAGTGCTCATGTTCGATGTTTTTCTCCATTTGCCAAAAATGGGGGCTAAGGTAGAGGAGATTCCTAACCTGAAGCAGTGACAAAGGCCTAACTTAAACCTTGGACTGATGAAAAGGGGGCATGTATGGAACTCTTGTTTGTGGGGTTGAAGGGCTATAGACAGTCTGAGTGTTGGTTATTGGAAGGTGGGTGGTAGAGAAGGCAGGTACAATGAGGTGGGTATAACAGGGAGTATTGCATAGCCATTATCAATATTGGCTTAGATGTACACATAGCCATTAGGCTTGATCTTAAACATACATTCTGAGTGAAAAATGGAAGAAATTGAATAAGATCTGTAACAGTACCATTTATGTAGATTAAAAATGCATGTACACAAAACAATTTGTTAAGAACACATAGAAATGAAAAGTTACACACTTAAAGGCATTATAGTTGCCCATAGGAAGAGTGAGTGGGGTATGGGGATAAAAAGGAGCAAATAAAATAAACAGAAATAAACTCAGATTGCTTTAAGATATGGTATTATGTTGGTATAGAAACGGGACATGAGGGGAAGTTGTCACAGGGCCAGTGTGGAAGACGATCAACTTCATTGAACGTAGGAAAAGCTGGAACATCTACATCCTTTCGACAGTCCGTTGCCCCTGGCTTTTGCATTACAGATGTCCTCATATCCCATCCTTGACTATTCTCACCTCCCATCTTTGAGGGTTTTAATGTGACCAGCCTTTGCCTTGCACTGTAGGGAGAAGAGCAAAGTACAAGACAGGGTCCTATTTCTCCAGCAAAGTTAAGTTCTCCCTGAGACAGAATGGTTGTATTAAGCAATCAGTGACTAATGAGTCCTGTTTTCTTTTTCCTGTTCCTATAGGTAAGGTCCTAATTGTCACCCACCTGAACTACTCAATAATCTAACTGGTCTCCTATCCCTAATCACATCCTTTCTGCTACTAGAGTTATTATCCTGGAACACAAATTGGACATGGGCTTTCCTTAAAGCCTTGCGATGCATCTGGCTGGCTACTGACAGCATGTTTTTCAGTGTAGAACTTGAGTTTCACAACCTAATTTACTCTGAGCTTCTTCACCTTTCCACTCTGTCTAAATTATCTAAACTGCTGTCATCCTGGGCTTCCTATCATTTGGTGCTTAAGTGATACTTGCCTACCTCCACATTTCAGCTCATGCTTTCCCTTCCCAGAATGCTCTTCTCTGTAAGCCAAATACTTTTTCTCACTGTTGAGTTTATAACCCCCTTCTGTAAAGGCTTCCCTCATCCATTTCTTTTATTCAACAAATAATATATATTGAGCACCTATTACTCAGGCACTGTTTTAAATACTTGGGATACGTCAGTATATGAGACAAAGCTGGTTGAGCTTATGTTCTTTCAAAATCCATTTTTTTCCTGTACTACACATTGGTACAGCCCTTTCCTAGACTAGCACAATATTCCATTCTGCCTTAGAGTTTGTTCACTCACAAATATGAATGGCCTCTATGTGCAAAGTCTACAGAGATCTTGCTATTGCGCTTACAGTCTAATGTTAGGGAATCTAATGAAAAGTAGAAAAGTGTATATGCTAAGTGAGACTGAAGGTCTGTAAAAATTCAGAGAACAATTACATTTAGTTGTGGGATGTTGGGGAAGGCTTTATGGGATGTGATTTTTGAACTGGACCTTTAAGAATGTGAACAGGACATTCTAAATGGAGCGATATGACCAAAACAGGAGACACAGGGTGTGTACAAACAAATGCCAATTAATTTAATTTGGCTAGGGGGTGGGGTGTGAGAAGGGAAGTAGTGGGGTATGTGGTTGGAAAGAGAGGTTGGGGTCAGGCTAAGTAGTTTGGGTTTTATTGACTTAGTAATGGGAGCTGAGAGTTTTGAGCAAAAGGGTGACCTAATTCTAGCTATGATTTGGGAGTATTAACCTAGTAAGAGTTACATCATACTTTTTTTGGGGGGTGTGGGTGGGGTCAGGTATATATTACAAGGTTTTTGAGTGAGACCAAGAGCCAGTGAGGACCTGACTGGGCACAGCTGCAGTAGAAAGAGTAACAGATGAGGAAAGATGGACAAGACTCCCAAGGTAGAGTCAACAGGATGTGATGCTTTTTGAAGGCAGAGATTGTGTCTTAATTGTATCCTGACACCACAGCTCCGAGCACAGGGGCTTTGCACATAGGTGCTCACCACACGTTTATCGAATGAACAGGTGTAAGGGAATTCACAGAATAGGGAACTCAGTGTTATCTGAACTATAGATGGCTTCATGGAGGAAGGGGGATGGGGTTATACTTTCAGTGTCCCTCTGCTACTTCCCTTCCTAAGCTTTATAAGTCTGGGTGGGTCCACTTTAAAAACTGATACCTTCTTCAAGAGGTGCACCCCTTGTTACTTTAAGGTAACAAGGGATCAAATCAATAAATGGCATTGTTCATTGTGGAAATCCTTGTTGAAGTAACCCAACCTAACAAATTGCAATTGAGTGCTGAAGGCATTAAGAATACCCCTAGTATGGACCCTAAGAAGATTCATTTGATGTGAACCCCAAGAAGGAATTTATCTTCTGAGATGGACTCCCCATGGTCAACCGAGGGCCCAAATTTTATAAATAATAAGAGCCTAGTGGCCATTTGCTGAGGGGCTCCTCCTATATTCTTTATACCAGGAAGAACCTCAGACTGAACTCTCTGCTTCCCACTGTCTGGGGAAACCCTGGTTTCAGCTTTCTATCAGCAGACTGAACCTGCCCTGTTCAATCAGAACTGCACAATTTTTATGTCTAATTTACACAGAACTTGTCTCAGTGGAATACAGTTTGGGTTGCTACCTCAGTCTGTCTTCAGGGCTACAGCTCCTTTTTAGTCTTTTTATTCTTTCTTTTTTTCGGTTGGTTCCCTGAGTGGGGATCAAATCTAGGCCACAGCAGTGAGAGTGCCGAAGTCTAGCCACTACACCACTAGGGAACCTCCCTTTTATTCTTTCTTACGGTCTAAAATCAATTTGGGTTTACACTAAGAGCTCATCAGGAGTCAGACTGACTAATATATTTAGTATTATAAAATACTGGTATACTGTGATTCTATAAGAGCTAATACTCTTCACAAGCAGAAGAGTTTGTGGGCTTGTTGAACAAAGACTATAAGATGAATGGGAAATACAGAAAAGGTAGAAAAATAAAACTTAAAACTGACCACATTTTACTTTATATCAGTGATTAACTCTGGTTTCAGCGTTAGCAAGTAAGGAAAAGGGTCCTAGATGCAGTGGTTTATTCAAAATCCCTCAGAGCCTGAATTAGTGATGGATTTACTTTTGCTGCAAGCCCAGCTTGGAATCAAAGCTAACAGAATTTCAGTTGGCAGCTGACCTGCAAGTGAACACTGGGTGTGGCATACAGGGCCTTCAAGGGTTCTGCAAAGGATGCCTGAGCAGGTTATCCGCTTTGAAGTAGGCCCCAGGGCAGGAGGAGGAGACCCAGGGTTCCCAAAGGATTTGGGGAAGGGAAGGAGGGCTCCCCGTATTTTTTAGTAAAATAAATTTTTCCTGAGGTCTTTGCATTTGTTCTGGAAAACTAAAAAAGTAGTTTAAAAACCTTTATCTATCACCTTCCCTCACCCCCGTTTTATTCAGGCATAAAGTACTAAAACTAATAGTCCCTGGGTCCATTAGAGGTGTTAAAACAGTAAATCCACATACACTTGAGATCCCCTGGCAATGACTGCTCTTCCCCGCCGCCCCCCACCCCCCACCATATGAGGATAACTCCCAAAGTTTCAAAATGTCTGCGCGTTTCCCTCATTAGCTCCATGACCTGATTGCCCGGTGTGGGACGCTTGGGTCCCTCAGCCCAAGAATCCTGGAGCGCGTTAGGCCCAAGCTGGGCCCACTGAGCTGCGCCTGCTCGTGGCCCGCCATTGCCAGGCCTGAGGGTCACCTCGGTCCGACGGTAGCCCAGCTGGCGGCGCCTGCCCCGGACGTCGACTCAGGTGGCCCCCGCGGCCACGGAAGCGGTAGGCCGCAGGAGTGCAGTCCTTCGGGCTGCAGGGGGCGCTGTGCGCGCCCTAGGGCTCGGCCGCGAGCGCAGCTCTTGTTTAAAGGGCAGGTGGGGCACGTGGCTCGGACGCAGCTCGCGGCCGCCGGGCAGGAGCTCCGAGGCTGGGCGGCTTCGCTCCGCCTCCGCCGCTGCCAGCGCACCGCGCCAGACTCGACAGGCCGGCCCAAGTTGAGCAGCCCAGACAGAGAAGGACGAAGGCAGCCATGGCCGAGGCGGCACCCTCCCGGGTAAGCGCCCAGGCGCGCGGACGTCCACACGGGCCGGGCCGCCGCCGCGTGGACTCGCGAGGGTCTGGGCCCGGCGGCGTGAAGCAGCCCCGCGGCGCGGCCTTCTCGTCGCCGCCTGCGCCACCGGCCAGCGCCGGCTGCGTCTGGCCCATTTTCTCCGCCGAGCCACCCTCCTCTGGCCAAGCGACCCGGCGGCGGGAGCCTCCCCGACGTCAAGGGATAGACTGGGCTTTCTAGTAACACTTGAGATGACAAGCCTTGCAATTGAAGAGAGTGACCGGTTCCCCTATCGTTGGCGGTCCAGCGCCCCCCAGGCAGGCAGGGAGGGCAGGGTCACCAGCCCCGTTGGGTTCTGACAACCGAAGTCTGAAGCTCAAGGAAGGGACTTGCCCAAGGTCACTCGGCCCAGTCGAGGCTAGGCCGGGACTTTGGAATTACACTTCCTTTAAGGTACCCATTTTATGTAAGAGAAAGATATTGAATGCTATTTACAGGAGGGATTGTAGGTGATTGTGGTTGTTGTTTTTTTTTTTTAAGATTATGTAGCACATTTTAGAATGTTTGCGGAATAATGTGTGATATGCAAAATTAGGAGAAATTAATGCTTTGGCCGTTTTGGACACAGTAGGAAAGCACTTGCAAAGGGCTCTATAAATTTTATCTACTATTGTCAATACAGCTCAATGAATTTTTTGGAGCCTTGAATTTTCTGGATGCTTCCTAAGGAGGAACTTTCCCTCCCCTTTAATTAGCTGTGTGGTATATGCTTCCTTTAGGCTTCCCTGAGTGCAAGGAAGAGAAAGGGGTGGCAGCTTGGTAGGCTTATGTCCCTGTTCGCTGGGGGGAGCTCCTGGGAAGGCTTTTTTGTAATTGTACAGGTGGCATCTTCTGCTCCCAGCTAGCCCAGAACCCCTCCCTCAACACTCTTTCTGATCCTTCCTATCCATCTGCTCCTTTGCTTCTACTGTCTTGCAACACCTGTGGTTCCAAGAGCTCCCTCAACAGAACCAATTAGCCCTCAACTTTTGTTAGCCCAAGGGTGTTGCACTCTTGTTTATCATAACTATTTCTATACAGAATTTTTCTCCTGTAGAATGAAGAAAGAACCATGTAATTTTTCTGCCTCTCCACTGTACCTTTACTATGACAGGAATTCAGTAATTGTTGAATGAATGTATTCAGTTGTTTATCATTCATTCAGTAGGTATTGATTATCTGCTGTGAGTGAGGTACTCTTTTAAACACTGGAAATACAACAGTGAGTACAAACTCATGGAGTTTATGTTCTTATGGGGAAACTAATACAGGCAGACACACAGTCATCATAGGTTATTAGTGCTATGAAGCAGGGGGCTGGCTAATGGGCCTATTTTAGATGTTGGTCAGTGAGGGTCTCTATGAGGTCATAATTTAAGCTGGATGTTTGTATGAGAGGAAGTCAGGAATGCAGAGAGGTGTAGGAAGAGCTAATGCAAAAATGGAGGAGAACTGGGTGTGTCCTAGTAGTCTAAGAAGGCCAGGGTGGCAGAGTGTAGTAAATGCCCAGGAGGATATAAAATTAGGAGGGGTAGGCTGCAGTCTGATGAGAAGTTTAAGTTTTATTCTAGATACACTAGGGGGGCCTATTGAAGAGTTTTAAGCTGGGGACTAACATGAACTTGTCTGTGTTTTAAAAGATTACTGACCACCCTGTGGAAAATGTATTGTGGGAGCCAAGGGTGAAGTGGCAAAGTCACTTGGGTAGAGTTGCAATGGCTCAGGTGAAAGGTAGTTGGGACTTGGACTAAGTCAGCTTGTCCAACCCACAGGCCGCATGCAGCCCAGGACAGTTTTGAATGTGGCCCAATACAAATTTGTAAGCTTTCTTAAAATACTATGAAAATTGTGCATAGACTTTTTGTTAGCTTATTAGCTCTCATTGGTATTATGTATTTTATGTGTGGCCCAAGACAATTCTTTCAATGGCCCAGGGAAGCCAAAAGATTGGACACCCTTAGACTAGGTAATGGCAGTGGGGAAGGAGAAAAGGATGGATTTGAGATAATTTCAGAAGTCAAATGGATGGCACTTGATGGTGATTTGACCCTGAAGGATGAGTGGAATGGAGGGTTGAGATGTCAGTTTGTCTTTCCGACAAGGCTTTTAGCAAGATGGCACTAGGACTGAGGCCATCGTATGTGTTCAGGGAAGGCTTGTCCATCAGGCACCAAGGTAAGCTGAGGCACTTAAAAAATCTCTTTCCCAAGGTGCTAAAGGACAGTGGAGTGAAAGACGTGAAGTAAAAAGGCCACGTAAACTATTTTATGCTGCATCCCTGAGCTAGACTTGTCACCAGCATCGACATTCCCATCATTCTCATCTCAGCTGCATCAACATAGCGGTCACGTTCATGGAGTACTTACCACAGGCTGACATTGTGCTAAGTGCTTTTTACCAAATTGTGTCATTAATTCTGAAAATCATATAATATAGGTACTCTCATTAGATCCATTTTCTAGATGCAGAGGTGAAATTGTAAGATTTTAAGAAACCTTGCCCAAAGTCAGCCAGCCTATGAGTGGCAGAGTCACTAGTTGTACCCAAGGTGACTACAGAGCTCACGTTCTCCACTGTGCTTCAAAGCCTGTCCCTTCATTTTCAGAGGGGACTAAGACCCAGGAAGAGAGTTCCCTTCCTGAGACAGCAGATACTTTCTGTTTTGGCCATGTTTTTCTTCTTGTTTCCCACTTACAACACCCTGATCTAGCCAGTGTCTCCTGTCCCTGAGGCTGAACTTCTAACTGATGTCCTTGCCTTCCCTACATGGCTGCCTAACTGGCCCTCAAGATTCCAGAAGGGATTTGACCTGGGCAGGTGCCATTCAGAGGTTTCTTTTTCAGGTGGACATTTTTATTGTATAATTCTGAGAACATCTTTCCTTTCTCCTCCTTGTGGACAGACCCAAGAGAGGGACAAGCAAATGGAGGATGAAAAGCCTTCAACACCTTCGTCACCCCCGCCAGCTGCTGAGAAGAACTCATACCTCTACTCCACAGAGATCACACTGTGGACGGTGGTGGCTGCCATCCAAGCCTTGGAGAAGAAAGTGGATTCCTGTCTGGCCCGTTTGCTAACTCTGGAGGGACGGACGGGGACAGCAGAGAAAAAGCTAGCTGACTACGAGAAGACGACCTTGGAGTTCGGGAACCAGCTGGAGAGCAAGTGGGCCGTGCTGGGGACCCTGCTGCAGGAGTACGGGCTGCTGCAGAAGCGGCTGGAGAACATGGAGAACCTGCTGAGGAACAGGAACTTCTGGGTCCTGCGGCTGCCTCCAGGCAGCAAGGGGGAGGTCCCCAAGGTAACCCTGGTTACCTGGAGTGGGACAGCCTGAGGGGCCATGCCTGTAAGTGTGGGTCAGCATGCATGATGCTTGTGATTCCAGGTGCCTGTGACCTTTGATGACGTGGCCGTATATTTCTCTGAACTGGAATGGGGCAAACTGGACGAGTGGCAGAAGGAGCTCTACAAGCATGTGATGAGAGGCAACTATGAGATGCTGGTCTCCCTGGGTAAGGCCACCGAGGCACTTAAAAAATCTCTTTCCCAAGGTGCTAAAGGACAATGGAGTGAAAGACGTGAAGTAAAAAGGCCACGTAAACTATTTTATGCTGCATCCCTGAGCTAGACTTGTCACCATCATTGACATTCCCATCATTCTGGACCTTTCTTCACAGATGGGCCTCCTATAGTCTGTGTCCTTGCTTTGGCTTCTGTTCCACTGGTGTCTCTGCATCTCTGTGGGCAACTGGGTGGCAGGTAACCAGTCCTGACCCAGCTCTCTCTCTCCGTTCTATACACAGATTATGCCATCTCCAAACCAGATATCCTCACCCGCATGGAGAGGGGAGAAGAACCTTATCCTGAAGGTCTGTGGGACCAGGAAGAGGGGAAAGAGAGGGAGGCAGCACGCCCAAGGAGGTCGGGTGTTGGTGAGTGGGGGCAAGATGGGGACCAGCTGGAGCAAACTAAACCACATCCCCACTCTCTTGCATTTCTCAGATGTGCTTTGAGGCCAGGAAGGGAGCACAGGCCCATTACCCAAAGTGGGACATGCTCTGTCCCAGGCCAGCCAGTTGGGTAGGGTCATAGCTTTTGCCATAGAGCTGTACAGTGTCTGCATCTGTGCAAGGGGACAGCAGTACGCACCTCACATGGTGATTGTGAGAACCAAGTGTGATAGCAGGCATACAGCTGAGCATATTTTTTTTTTTTTTTTTTTTTGTATGTGGGTAGTTCCCTGGCTGGGAATGAGCATTTTATAGTAAGTGGGGACTTACTGCTAATATTAATGTTAGTCACAGCAGCATTATTGCCACCTCCTGCTCCCCCCTCCACCTCTGTTCCCTGACTGCAATCTGCAGCTATAAGGCCCATAACGTACTGGCTTCCCTTTGTGGAAATGGACCCTCTGGGAGGAGGAGCCTGGGGCCAACTTCATCCCCACAGCTGGTGTGTATAGGACCAAATTTGACTGCATATCAGAATCTTTGGGGGAGCTTTTTTTTAAAATAAAAATTTAAAAAATAAATGTTAAGTAGAACTGTACAGTGGGCCTCCACATGGACATCATCCAGATTAACACCGATCAAGAGTTTGCCACATTTGCTTCATCTTTTTTTTCTAAACATAACCATAATTCTGGAGTTCCCTGGTAGTGGCTTAAGGCTTCCTCACTGGCGCTGTCAGCGCTGTGGCCTGGGTTTGATTCCCGGCCAGGAAACTACCCACATACAAAAAAAAAACCATAACCATAATTCTGTTACCACACCCAACAGATTAGCATCGAATACCTAGTACATTCTGTTTTCACCAATTGTCTGAAAAATATTTTCTTTAGGATTTTAGATCCTATTTCTAATAAACCATTTGGTTTACAAAAAGTCTGTAAAAAGCCTACAGCTCCCAACAGTTTTATTGAGATTAATTAACATACCATACAATTCATGAATTAAAGGATACAGTTTATTGTTTTTACTATACTCACAGAGTTTTGTGACCATCACCACAACTAATTTTAAAACTTTTTTTTTTGGTGGTGGTGGTTCCCTGGCTGGGAATCGAACCCAGGCTGTGGCATTGAGAGTACTGAAACCTAGGCACTACACCACCAGGGAACCCCTAATTTTAAAACTTTCTTCTCTCACCTAAAAGAAACATGTAGCAGTTAGTGGTAACTGCTTGTTCCCCTTCTGCTATTCCCCAGCCCTGGGCAACCACTAATCTGTTTTCTGTCTCTATAGATTTGCCTAATATAGGTATTTCATATAAATTAAATAGTATAATATGTGGCCTTTTGTGTCTGTCTTTTTCCACTGATCATGTTTTTCCAGGTTTACCCATGCTGTAGCATGTCAGTAACTTCATCCCTTTTCACGGCCAAGTAACATTCCATTCTATAGTTATAGTCAAAACCACATTTTGTTTCTCCGTTCATCAGTTGATAGGCCCTTCTCATCTCCCTCTTTTTAATATCATTTATGTGTTGAAATTTTAATACTTACTTTTTAAATGCCATTCTTTCCCACATTTTGGTTTTGGTATCATTTAACATGTTCTTCTATTTCCTCCATTTCCCATAAACTGGTAGATAGATCTAGAGGCTTATTTAGATTCAGGTTCAGTTTCATTGGCGAGTCTACTTCAGAGGTGGTGCTGTGTACCTGCTGCTCCGTACCTGTTGCTCCATCATGTCAGGAGGCACAGAAGGTCCGGTCTGGTTGCTGCTTTTTTGTGATTGTCAGCCTTTTGTTGTAAAGTTCCCCATCAGCTTTTCACATAATGATGTTAATAATTATTCAAGATTGGACTCATTATTTCATTAGGGCTTGCAAAATGGTGAGATTTTATGATTACTTCTACACTAAGGTGAAATTATTTCATAATGAATAATTTCTCTAATTAGCTCTTTTAGTTGCTGTGAAATACAGTCTGTACAGAAAAGGTTAGTTGCTTAATTCTTTTCCCTTGTCAGAATGAAGAGTTGCTGTATTGGAAGCCTTCAGAGATCACCAAAACTTGGGCTTTTAAAAAAATTATTATTATGACTTCATAGACTATGGAATATTTTATATATGCCAGTCCTTTGCAGCCCCTAATGTTGTGCTTAATTGTTTCATCTTTAGCTCATGGGAAGCCCTTCAAGTTGGCCCATAGGTCATGTTTTTGTGCCTTCAGTGGCTTTCAGACACCATAAGATGTTTTCGAGTCATCTTGTGTATTTCCTGCCCCAGATCTGGAATAAAAATTTCTCCAAGAAGTTTTGATTCCTTTCAGTGAGGAATGATATTTAGAAACAATATGAGTGCCAGTAGTTGCTAATTTTTGACATTACTTCTAAGCCTTTTCATAAAATAGTATTTTTTAAGTAAAATTTGATTTTATACTTGTATATCACTTTTACATGGAAATCTTAAACTGATTAGCATAATTACATGAAATCCTAGTGATATTAGCATATTTTTTTTTTTTTTTTTTTTTGCTTTTTGGTATGTGGGTAGCTCCCTGGCTGGGAATCGAACCCAGGCCGCGGGGCTGGCAGCGCCAGCGCCGAAGCCTTAAGCCACTACACCATCAGGGAACTCCCAGCATAATTATTTATTTGCCTTATCTCATTCCAGTGCTATATTTCATTCTCCTATAATATCTTATAATTTCAAAATTATGAAGCCATTATTAATAGTATTAACAATTAGACTTTATATTGAAATCTGAAATTTCTTTGCAGTTCTTTTTGTCCTCTGAATGCATTTCATTTAGGAGTTATAGACAAAGTAATCCTTTCAAAGTCATTCAAAATAATTATTTTCTCTGTGGTTATGGTACCAACTCAATATACAGTTAAGTTCATTTGTTTCCATTTATGTTTTAGATTTTTAAAGATGGCTTTTGCTTTTAGATTCAACTTACTAACTTTTTAAATATGTAAAACATGTTATGTTTGCAAAGTCAAAATGAGTTCACAGGATACATTCAGGGAAGTCTTATTTCCATCCTTGTCCCCTCCCTCTCCCTATAGGTAATCATTTCTACTTGTTTCCTGTTTATACTTCTCATGTTTTTTTTTTTTTTGAAATATCAGCAACGTAGATATACCTATGTATTCCTCCATCCCTGTCTTACACAGTTTGTCCTGGAGATCACTTCATGTGAGTGTGTAGAGATCCTCAGTTCTTTTGTATATGTAGAATGCTTCATAATGTGACATACCATAGTTTATATAACCAATCCCCACTGATGGACATTTGGGTATTTCCAATATTTTGCTGATACAAATAATGCTATAGGGAATACTTTGTGTATAAGTCAGTTCATATTTTGCTTATGTATCTTTGGGATAGATTCCTAGAAGCTGGACTACTGGATCAAAGGTAAATGAATATGTGACTTTATGAATTTATCACCAAATTCCCTTCATTGGGCTTGTTATCATTTGCATTGCCATTAGCATTGTGAAAAAGGGCCTCTTTCCCCACAGCCTTGCCCATAGAGAATGTGGTCAAACTTGTAGGATTTTTGTCTGCCTAATAGGTAAGAAGGACTTCAGTGTAGTTTTTTTTTTTTTTAAAAAGTAACAGCTTTTTAAGACATAATTCACTTACCACACAATTCACCCATTCATAGTATACAATTCAGTGGTTCCTACCATATTTATAAATATGTGCAACCAGTAAACCCCACAGTCAATTTTAATAACATTTTCCTCACCTTAAAAACAAGCCGTGTACTTTTCAGCTATCACCCCAACCCCTTCTCAGCCTCTGAACCCTAAACAATGACAAATCTTTCTGACTATGGATTTGCTTATTCTGAACAATTTCACATAAATGGAATTTTACAATACATGGTCTTCTGTCTCTGGCTTCTTTCATCCATGTTGTACTGTGTATTAATACTTGATTTATTTCTTTTTTTTCTTACTGTAGTCAAATACACATACCATAAAATTTACCATCTTAACCATGTTGAAGTGTACAGTTCACTGGTATTAAGTACATTCGTAATGTTGTACAGCCACCACCACCACTATTCATCTCTAGAACTCTTGTCATCTTGTAAAACTGAAACTCTACCCATTAAGTAATAACCCCTTATTCTGTCCCCTTCCCCAGCCCCTGGCAACCACCATTCTACTTTCTGTCTCTCATTTTGACTAAGTACCTCCTGTAAGTGGAATCATACAGTATTTGTTTTTTTATGACTGTCTTATTTCATTTAGCGTAATGTCCTCTGGGTTCCTCCATGTTGTAACCTGTGTAAGAACTTACTTTTTTTTTTTTTTTTTTTTTTTGGTATGTGGGTAGCTCCCTGGCTGGGAATCAAACCCAGGCAGCCGCGCTGACAGCACCAGCGCCGAAGCCTTAAGCCGCTACACCATCAGGGAACTCCCAGAACTTACTTTTTAAGGCTAAGTAATACTCTTTTGCCTGGATAGACCACATTTTGTTTATCCATTCATCTGATTGACACTTGGGTTATTTCTGTGTTTTAGCTGTTGTGCATAATAAGCTGGTATGATCAGGGATATACAAATATCTCTTTGATAGTCTGCCTTCAGTTCTTTTGGTTATATACTCAGTGGTGGAAATGCTAGATCATATGGTAATTCTCTTTTTAATTTTTTGAGGAACCAGTTGTTGTACCATTTTATGCTCCCACCCAGTGCATGAGTTTTTTCCACATTCCTGTCTAACATTTGTTATTTTCTGTTTTTTTTCAATATTAGTCATAATAGTGAGTGTGAAGTAATATCTCATTGTAGTTTTGATTGCATTTACCTAATGGTTAGTGATGTTGAGGATCTTGTCCTTATTGACCATTGTCATTGACTCATTGAAATTTTGTATATTTTCTTTAGAGAAATGCCTATTGATTCAGGTTGTTGGGTTTTTTGTTTTAGGAATTCTCTATATCTTCTGTATATTAATCCCTTATCAGACAGATGATTTGCAATTATTTTCTCCCATTCTGTGGATTACTTCTTAATTCTTTTGATAGTGTCTTGATGTACAAATTTAAAATTTTTTCATGAAGTCCAGTTTGTCTATTTTTTCTTTTGTTGCCCATGCCTTTAGTGTCATATCTAAGAAATCATTGCCAAGTTCAAATTGTGAAACTTTGTCCTATGTTTTCTTCTAAGAGTTTTATATTTATACTTATATATCTATCTTCTAAGAGTCTTATATTTAGGCTTTGATCCATTTTTAGTTAATTTTTATACATGATGTTAAATAAGCATCCATCTTCATTCTTTTACATGTGGATATCTACTTTTCCCAGCACCATTTGTTGGAAAGACTGTCCTTTCCCCATTGAATGGTCTTGGCACCCTTCTCAAATATCATTTGACCAGATATATGAGGGTTTATTTCTTGGTTTTCTATTTATTTGTTCTACTTATGCCAGTATCTCATTGTTTTGATTACTGTAGGTTTGTACTAAGTTTTGAAAGCAGGAAGTCATCAAACTTTGTTCTACTTTTTCAAGATTGTTTTGGATATTTGTCCTTCCTTGAGATTCCAAATGACTTTTAGGATGGATTTTTCTATTTCTGCAAAATCAGTGCCATTAAGATTTTTATAAGGATTGCATTAAATCTGTAGATCACTTTGGGTAGTATTGACATCTTACAATATTGAAACTTCCAATTCATGAACACATATGTGTTCCTGTTTATTTGTGTCTTTACAGTAAGTAGTCCCTCCTTATCCATTGTTTTGTTTTCCATGGTTTCATTTACCGGCAGTCAACCATGCTCTGAAAATATTAAATGGAACCTTTCAGAAATAATTCAGAAGTTTTAAATTACATGCCATTCTGAAAAGCATGATAAAATCTCACACTGTGCTGTTCCATGCTGTTCAGGACATGAATCATCCCTTTATGCAACATATCTATGCTGTATGTACTTCACGCCCGTAAGTTACTTAGTCATCTCAGCTATCAGATCAGATTGACTGTCGAGGTGTCACAGTGTGTATGTTCAAGTAACTCTTATTTTACTTAATAATGGTTCCCAAAGCCATTCACATAACTTATATTATAGTATATTGTTATAATTGTTCTATGTTATTATTAGTTGTTGTTAATATCTTACTATGCCTAATTCATAAATTAAACTTTATCAGAGATGTGTGTGTATAAGCAAAAACATAGAATTTAGAGGGTTTGATACTGTCTGGTTTCAGGCATCCACTGGGGGCCTTGGACATATCTCCTGTGGATAAGGGAGGAACTAATGTAAATTTTTTTCAGTCATGTTTTATAGTTTTCATTGTAAAAGTCTTTGCTCACCTTAATTAAATTATTCCTAAGTTTTTCATCTTTTTTATGTTATTGTAAATTGACTCATTTTTTGTAATTTCCTAAAATTGTTCATTATTAGTGCAAACGACTTTTTTATGTTTACTTTTATCCTGACAATTTGCTGAGTTCATTTATTCTAACAGTTTTTTTGTGGAATTTTTAGGGTTTTCTACATATATGATCATATTATCTGTGAGCAGATAATTTTACTTCTTCCTTTCCAATTTGGATGCTTTTTATTTCTTTTTCTTGCCTAATTGCTCTGGCTAGAACTCCCAGCATTTAGTTGCATAGAAATGGTAAAAGTAGACATCCTTGCCTTATTCTTAATCTTAGAGGGAAAACTTTCAGTTTTTCACCATTGAATATGATGTTCACTGTGGGTTTTTCATGTATGGCCGTTACTATGTTGAGGTAGCTTTCTTCGATGCCTACTTTGTTGAGTGCTTTTATCATGAAAAGATGTTTAATTTTGTCAGATGTTCTTTCTACATCAATCAAGATGATATTGGTCCCCCTCCCCCTTCATTCTGTTAATATTCCGTTGATGTAGGTTCGTATGTTGAACCATCCTTGCATTCCAGAAATAAATTCAACTTGGTCATGGTGTTTAATCCTTTTATTATTCTGTTGATTTCAGTTTGCTAGTATTTTGTTGAGGATTTTTACATTGATGTTCATAAGGGATACTGGGCTATAGTTTTCTTGGGGTGTCTGGCTTTGGTAACAATATGGTTTTAATGGTACCTCTCTTATTTTGAGTGTGGTTGAATATCTTTTTATTTGTTTATGGGCCATTTAAACTTTTTATTCTGTGAAATATTTGTTCATGTCTTTTGCCCTGTGAAGCTTTTTAAAATCATAAACTTCCTAGACCCACTCAGATCTGTTGATGAGAATTATGGGGGTGCTCCTCAAGGGAGTATCCCAAGCCAGTGTTTTAGCATTCTGAGCTAGGAACCTTGAAAAAGCCAAACTCTTCACCCTGCTGTGTGATGTGTCTGCTGTGACCTGTCTGGTACGATTGAATAAGTTACCATGGTGTGTTCTCTCAGACATGGAGGCTTTAGCCTAGAATGTAGTCACCAGATAATCAGTGAAGTCCACTTAATTATCATACCCTGTGTTTGACCTGATGCCCCAGGTCCCAGTGATTGCATTTAGGCTTTTAACTACCTGGGGGAACTCTGTGTTATCTTCAGTGTTACTGATTTGTGTCCCCTGATCTCCCTCCATATCCAGAGCACATCACCAGCCCAGTGAGCCCTGACCAAAAGGAGCCAAAAGAAAGTCAGGCCCCTGAACACCAGCAAGATCCGGGAGCAAGAGTACCTGCACCTGGAACGAGTATGGGTGAGTGAGGGCTGCCAGGCAGCAGTGCGAATGGCATCCTAGCCATAGTACCAGACCAGCCGCACTGAGAAGTGGTGCTGAGGCTTGAGGGTAGGAGAGATAGCTGGGACCAGCTGGGCTGAACAGGACAGGCTTCCTGGAAAAGGGGCCACTGAGACAGGCCTTAGAGGAAGAGTAGATTTTGTTGGGAACAAAGGGCATTTCAGGAGAAGAAAACAGTCTGAGCAAAGGTGTGGGTCGTTCAGGTGTTTTGGGCCTGGAGGGAAGGGAAGGGTACACAAGAGTGGGTATTGGGCTTCTTACGATGGTTATAGTAATGGGGTGATCTACGTCATATTGCCTAGCATGGTGCCAGCAGGTGTGCTCCTCAGTAAGTGTCATCATTCTGAAGGCCTGTGAGGAGCTCTGTGATTTCAGTCACCCCTTCAAATGTTTCAGTCTGCTTCTGTTTAAAGGAAACTCCTGTCCATCCTTTCACCAAAATGCAGTATAATTCAGAGTGCATTCTCCCAGCATTTAGCAGATAATCCAGAGCATTGTTTTCTGTCTCCAGAGTACTTTTTTGATGGTTTGGCTTCCCCTATGTCTCTTCCTTCCTACTGGCTGACTTTTCGATCTCTAGGTTCTTTCTCTCCAGTTATTTCTGTGCATCTTCCCCACTGAATATAGGCTGCCTGAGTTTGGAGGTGATACCCCTTCCCTTCCCTGTGTCCATTCTTTCCAGCCAGTGTGTAAGGAGAGATAGGACCCTCTTATTGTCCCTGCTTTGTTGCAGACCTGGCATTGTGCCCTAGGGTCCTCCCCAAACCCTCTGTCCTTTGAGGCCTATCAAGGCGACACTCAGATGCTGAGGGACTGAGTGGTTATTGGCACTGGCCTACATGATATTGGGGATATGGCCTTCACAGCTCTTCTGTCACCTCTGAAGTAGTGGACAGAGCTGGAGCCTCCTCTTCCTGGTAGGCATTTATGTGTATCTGGGGCTTGCTAAGGGCTGGCTGTGTTACCCTGCAGAAGCCTGGTGTTGGGAAAAGTCCTCACGGGATTCTCTTCCACAGGGCCCCCAGTCAGCACCAGCGTTTTTTCCTTGGTTAAACAGGAGGAAGAATCTTCAGATGGGGAGTCACCAACCTCCCCTCCCAAGGACATCCAGCCCAGCATGAGACCAGGTGAGTAAAGGGAGGGGACCCTGTGGCTACAGCAGAGTCTCAGAGAACCTCAGGGTCCTTTTGGGAATAAGCTGAGGGTTGGCATGATGGGACCTGGCAAGGGGTTTCCTCCTGAGGCATCCTCCCTCACCCCCCAGGTATTATTTTCCTGAAGCTCTGGGGATCCATACTCTCTGTGGTCCTGGTCTTTCCTCACCGATCTGGCCTGGCTGGAAAGTTGCTGGTTAGAAACAAGCCGCATGCCACCAGGTTTGTGATCTGGTGACAGAAAGGCCTTATGGCCACCTTGTGAAGTGGCCTAGGCTCACATCCAGTGTCTTATAGTTCGCATGTGGTGGCCTGCAATTTAAATTTAGTTCCCACTGAGAGAGTGCATTTTCTGTAAACCAGGCTGACAATCTGATGAGCAGAAAAAAGAAAGCAATTATTGCCCATTCTGGCCTTAGGGCAGGTTTTCTGTCCCAATAAAAAGGGATCTAGCTCTCCCTTGGTTCCATCTGGTAACTGCTTTGGTGGTAGGCAAAGGTGAGATTTGGGTCCATCATGGGGATGTGGTGTGGTGGGGACCAAGCTGCAGAGGGATTTCAAATGAAGAGATCTGAGGGCCTTGGCCTTCCTTCATGTGGATTGGAGCCTGAGACCCTCACTAATCCTTAAATTCAGGAATACTGTGCAGCCCATTAAATGCAACAGTGTTTTACCCCAGAATGTAAATGATTTTTATAGATTTTTAATGCTTCTGTAGCTATAGGACTAAATTAATAGTTGGGTCATTTCTAACATAGAAATAGAGTTCTGTTGTGAGTTATTTGTGAGGTAAGCTTCAGGGAGCAGAGAACCCAAGGTCTTACAATCGGGTGCTGGCCCTGGAGGTCCATCAGTGAAGGGCTTTCCTCTGCCCCAGCCTCCTGGCTCCTGGCTTAGTTCAAACTTCAGCAAGAGCAACAAGTACTCTGGTCCTAGACCTTGGAAGTTGTTTATAAAGGGCTGAAGATTTTCATTTTAATATGCAGAGTTTCAGGTTCATGGTCATCCTTCGAGCAGACCTTGTGTTCTTGTGGCTGAGGCCACCAGGTGCTGGGGAAGGTCAGAGAAGAGAATGGTGGGGGACTGACTGCAGAGAAAAACAGAGGTGAACAGCAGTTGGAGAATCTGGAAGAATGCACAGTGTTCTAAGTAAGGCTCAGTGGCCAGGACCTTCCTTCCCAGGATTAGGGACCCCTGGGACCTGCTGCCGAGACCTCCCGCCTCAGCCCTGCCTTTTCACTGCTCTGTCCTGGCAGCTCCTTTGCCTCAGTCTTGCCTCAGAGTCAAGTGTGACCCACACTGAGATCCAGCCAGGAAGCCTAGGTCCTTGTGCCTTCTGAGAGCATAGTGTGTCACCATGTGCCTCGTGTGTCACCTGAGAGCACAGTGTCAGGCAGTGGTGATGCTCAGTGTAGTTTGTTAATGTGGATGAGTAGCTCTGAGTGTGACCAAGTTACCACAGCCTCCAAGGTTTGAGACCTTTTACCTAGTCTGGAGGCAGTCAGGGCCCACAGGGCTCATAGTGATTTATAGATTAGAGCTCAGATTGTCAGAACTCCTAGGGGTCCTATGGCCAGTGTATCTCAGGGTCCAGGGTCTCTGCTTCTTGTTGCCTTCATTTTCCCACCTATGTGTCTCCTACTGGTCTGACTCCTGACCTCCCGGCTCCCTGGCTCCTGGTTTTGCAACTTTGTCTCCTCTCTTCTGCTGTCCTTAGCTTGGCCTACAGGCATAGGCCACGTGATAGCAAATATACTGGATGGAGGCAGTGCCTGTTTGATGGGACAGATAAGCAGGACTGCAGCTCCAAGCTGTGGGCCCAGTACTGGAGGAAAAAGGATTAAGTGAAGGCAGGAGTGGGGTGGGTGCCTATGGAGCTGTGCTTGGAGGGCAGGACTGGGAGGGAAGGGTCGTGGGGAGGGGGTGAGTGTGGCCCACTTGCAATCAATGGCGATTCCTTTTGGCAGGTTGTGGTGGTGGTAGTGTAGTCATCAAGACAGAAGCACAGTCTGAGGACGAGATGATGCCAGAGCAGCTCTTCCTTGGGGAACCCCCCAACCAGACTGAGAGTAGAATCCCCAAGGGACCCAAGAGCAGGACTGGGGGTCACCGCCGGCTTCATGCCCAGGGAGTGCCCAGGGTGCGGGCAGGGGACCCTCGACCGCTGGGAGCGGTAGGGGAGCCACCCCGCATCCTCCCTCGCCGGAGAGAGCGGACCTTCCCTTGCCCCGACTGTGGGCAGAGCTTCCGCTTGAAGATTAACCTGACTATTCACCAGCGGACCCACGTGGAGGAGGAGCACAGGGAGGATCGAGGCAGCTCACCCCCTGAGTGGGGGAAGACCCACTCCACGCTGGAGCCGGGGGAGGTGGTGGTGCCAGGCCCTGTCATCCGCTGGCTCCCAGAGGAGCCCGAGGACCACCAATCCCTGGCAGGCCGTTCCTTTGTGGGGAGGAGGCCAGCGACCACCAAGGTATACCACTGCAGCGAGTGCCTGCGCTTCTTCCAGCAACGGAAGAGCCTGCTGCTGCACCAGCGCCTGCACACAGGCAACAGTCAGGGCTGGCCCGCCTGTCCATACTGCGGCAAGGCCTTCCGTCGGCCCTCGGACCTCTTTCGGCACCAGCGCATCCACACTGGCGAGCGGCCCTACCAGTGCCCGCAGTGCGGCCGGGCCTTCAACCGGAACCACCACTTGGCTATCCATATGCAAACTCACACCCGAAGCCACATGGGCCCGAGCTTTCCTGCTTCCTCTGCTGGCCGCGGGAGCCCACCCAGACCCCGGCCCATCCACACTGCAGAGGGCTGACCAGGCAGGAGGCTGCAGGGGCCACCCCAGCAGGACCTGTTCACCTGTGGGGACTTTCCCCTTGTGCCTGCCTCACACAGGTTCCTCGTTCTGAGAAGGCTTTGGATGGAGAGTTTTGTTTTAATTTTTTCATTCAAATGGGAAGCAGCAGTCTTTTTGGTGGGTGACAGTGTATGAGTGTGACAGATGCCTCAAATGCCTGTTTCCTATGTTTGTCACTCTGCTGCCTTTTCTACATTCCTGATTTACAAAGGATCCCTTAAGGCTTAGGGGATGCCAAGTTTTTGGCGGGTGCCTTTGGCTGGTACCGTGGACACACGAGCAGACCAGAGACCGTGTTCTTCCAGTAGGGACTATAGAAACATTGAGGTCCTGGGGTTTTGGTTTTGTACACAGAGGTCTGGTGCCTGCTGCAACCTGAGAAACAGCAGAGTGGACAGATTGCCTGAAGAATAGGCACTGGAAGTTTTAGTTTTCTACTTTGTTATTTTGAAACGTTTTTTTTTTCTTATTGTACTTTTCTAGTGCTTTTGTAAGTATTTTGTGTGGTTGTAAAGGGGACCAACAACTCCAGAGGGGCAGGAGTTATTTTGCCACCTACTTGTGTATTGGCAAAAGGGCTGTTCAGACCTGCCTGTGTGTTGTTGGGGGTGCCTTGGCTGATTCCCTGGAAACTAGGTGTCTTCCCAGGTGTGTGCCTTGGCCCAGAGTGATTCCCAGTATTCTTAGTTCTCCCCACAGCAGGCATTCACATCCATGATCGACTTTTATCAGGGCAGAAGGGGAAACTGAAATCCAGAATGGATGATACTTTACCTAAGTTCTCAGTGTTGACAGATGTGCATGCTCCGTGGACTGGATGGACCCCATACGTCACTGCAAGGTGGATGCCCAGGAAGCTATTCCTGAGAGGAAGATCCTGGCCTGGGTGTTAATGGTCAGCCAACCTGGACTCTGGGGCCAGCAGGCTTGATGTTTCATGTTGAAGGAAGGGGCTGTCTCTATGAACTTGTGCCTCTGGTAGAGTTAGGCCAAGAGATCTAGACAAATCTTTCCACCACCTCCAGCCTCACTTTCCTTATTTGTCAAAGGAGGTATTGACCCCAGTGCTTCCTGCCCCATCGTAGGGTTGTCAGGGTCCTAATAGATTTAAGAGGCAACAGGAAAAGAGGAAGCCTGGTTCAGGCGCCCCTTTCTCTTCCATGTTGATCTCCAGCCTTTTCCCCCCAGTTAGAATCCCTCGGGAAGGACCTTTATTTTATGAAGTGAGTGGCATGTCCCAGGGCTGTAGAGTGAGGTAACTCCCCCAGGAGCCCTTTATATTTCAGTGAAACAAATTCTTACCAAAGCAATGAAATTCAAACTGTGGAAGTTCAGGCAAGAGTATCAGGACTTGACGACAGCTCTAGTGCCTCTTAAATCATACCACTGGGTGCTCCCTATAGACCAGCCCTCAGGTGGACTGATTCTGCAGTTGGAGTGATGGATCCTAAGCCATTTTGATTGTCTTATTTGTCTGGCACTATGCATTAAGGCCTGCATCCAGGTGCCTGGGTCCCTGTTGCTACCTCTGATCCTCACACATCTCCCAAATTCATGAACAGAGTAGGGGAGCAGATAGTAACATTGGCATCATCTCTGGGGCACACGTGAGTTTACAAGTAAGTGACAGCTCAGCCCAGCTCCCTTGGGCTTAGGAAGAAGAGGTGCCACCCTTACCTGCTGTGGATTCTGCTTGTCTGCTCTGGCAGCCCCAACCCTCTCCAGGGGCCCCACAAGTTAGGGCTGGGCTGTCAGCCAGTGCTCAAACAGGATATGGTAGAGGTGTAGCTACTGAGAGCTTAACCCTCAGCTGCATGAGCTGTTCTCAGGTGTTTCCCGGGGATCCTTCAGGGCTATGTTCCTGGACCAGACCTGTTTACTAATGCTAAATGCCATGTATCAATACAGATACTCTAATAGAAGCCAAACCTCGAGTAATTGCCCTCTTTTCTTCCAAGGCACTAAATCTGCCAGGCCTCCAGCTGGGCCTTGTGAGTTCTCCTGGCACCAGGAAGGGTGGAGCATAATAGGGCCTCAAGACACTCTTCGCTCTGGGTCTTGGCTTCCTCTTATAGAAAAACTGGGGTCCTGGTATTAAAAGCCCTTATGAACTTTGAGGTGGAAGTTCTTTGTCCCTGTCGAGGCTCAATAAATACATTGGACTCAATGAGTGCGTGCATGTGACCTGGTTCCTGCTCTCCCCCAGTCAGCGGCCATACAGAGCAGTCTCCGCCAGCTACACCTGTTGACAGCTGGGCACTAGCCCAGGACCCAGGACGCATTCGTCAGTGAACGCTGCCCGGGCGCGGTTTACATATTGTGGGACGCCCGGGGAGCACCTTAGGTGGACCGAACCTCCAGGCAGCGGACCGTGCTGTACGAGGAGCTGGGACAGGGCTTCCAGAGCTGACCTATGAGCCGACTCTGGGTTGGGGGGCGGGACCCAACTAACCACCCAGGCGCCCTGCCAGGCAGTCACCACTCCGCGTTCGGGCGCAGCGTACACTGCCGTTCTGTCCCCGCCCTCCCAGCGCGTCAGGAGCAGCAGATCCCAGTGGCAGCGCAAGAACCTGGGCGGGGCTAGGGGCCAGCCTGCTTGGGGCTGCTTGGCGGCTACTCCCGGATGGCCATGGGCAAGGCAGCTCTGGATAAGGGCGGCTCTCACAGAGGATGTCCTGCCTCTACTCTTTCTGGAATTGGGGCGGCTCAGCTTAGGTGGAAGGATGAGAATAGAGACCCTTAAAGCTGAAGGGTCCTAAGAAAGCTATCTGAAGTCACCACCTAAGTCCCTTTTCTTGGCCTAGTTTGCTTGTCTGTGGACTTAACCACAGGATTTTCAGGGTTCCCGTTAGCCCTGACGTTCAGTGGACCCAGCTCTGGGTGTGTGGGGTATGGACCGTGAATGTCTTCATTCTGGAAACTCGCCAGGGCTCCCCTTCCTGGACCTGCCCTTCATTCCACCCCTCCCCAGACTGACCATCTTAAGGAGACCATCACTACATTGTCATCCCCCTTGCCTAGCTGAGACCAGTGCTAGTGTGTGGGGAGGAGGTTTTCACTCCTCTGTTCCCTCCTGTCTTGCCCATGACTGTGAGAGTCTCTCAAACAAAGAAGTCATCTGAGCTGTAATAAAGGACCAAAACATCTGAGCCAAAAAGGTGGCAACCCAGAAGAGATTCAAGTACCGACCCGAATTGTGCTCCAAAGAGAATTGAGAAAGGTAAGGTTTTATAGAGGCAAAATTTACAAGTGTGATTTCCAGTTTGGTCTACCATGAAAATGACCAATTCTGGCTAGGTTAATGACTTGGTTAGTTCCAATATGCAAACAGACGATGTGAACACTACAAAGAGGAAGTAAAGTCTATATATGTATCTGCAGCAAAATGTTCCAGGATGTTTAAGGCTCGGCCTTGGGTCGTGTTTAGCAACAAGTTAGTAACCTAATAGCAGCTCTGTGAACTGAAGCATAAGATGTGCATGTGCTCTACTTCTTCAATAGCCTCCTGACTATTTTAAGTGACTCTCTTAGCAGTACTTAATTCCATTTTATTTTCTCCATTATTGGTTCTTCTAAAGCTCTCCCAGGTGTGAACTCAGATTCCAGTCAGGATGCATTTGGTTACCTGATTGCTCTTCCCTGAAATTCCCCAGGAAGTCCTTCTGTTGCTGGGAGGAGATCTGCGTTATAGCAGACTTAGGTGTGTTTCAGGCTCAGATTTGACCTAGTCCATCCCTGGTCTGTGTGACAAGAACTGTTGAGATGAGATGAGATTTTCTATTGTCTCTAACAGTAGGGTATCATCTCCTGGTAGAAATAGCTTTGAAAAGGCTTTAGATATATTCCTGGATGCCAGATTTGTGACAAGGCATTGCAGGGGGAAAAGATGTTTGTCCCAAATTTGTGAAGACCGGGTCCACCCCCTCTGGGATACACCTTGTGCTGGTTCGAGGCCAGACTTGAAGATGGATCAGTTATGCTGTGAGAGAAGAAGGGAAGGGGACAGGCATCTGCTGACCAGTACCTAGTATGTGTGGGACACTTTGCTAAGTGCTTTTTTGGAAGCAGTGTTGGGGGGACCTGGTTGCACAGCATTGGATTAATCACAGACTTTGGCTCATAAAGCATTGCGATCATTGGTCCACGGCCTTTATATTTGTTTCAGTAATATGATACATGCCAATGTAATACACCCTGAGTGCTCTTCTATGCCTTTAGTGCATTCCATCCTCACAACAACCCCAAAATGTACAGTATTCAAATAGCAGGATAGGTATTGTGTTAAGTACTAAAAGAGTTCCATTCCTAGGAGTGTTTCCATTATGCTTCAGCTATCCTCACTGAGGCGTTCTTGAATTTCTTACTTTATTACATCTGGTAATATATGATACATTTTCTACATCTTGTGGCAGAGTATTCTTTGAAATATTTCCTTGTGCTGACTCCTCTTAAGTGCTGGCTTTTGACTTTCTCTTGCTCCATTTCCTGGCCACTAGGACCTGGCCTTCCAGTGAGAATGCCAACCTGTGTCATGGGAGCCTGATAGCTAAGGCAGGTTAGGAGGTCACACACCAGTAAATCTCAGGATGGAAGGGTTTTGGAGATCACTAAGGCCAGAACAACAGGGCCTTCCTCTGAGCCCAGTCATGGAGGTAGGTTTGCTCTAGAAAAGTCAAGGACTGAGATAGCAGTTTGGGTGTGCTTTGATCCCCGGGAAGTTTTCTGGACCCAGGTTTCTCATTCACTTCCTGTCTCCTCCTGTGCTGTTTGTTAAGTAATTGCCTAAGCTCATACCACTATTATATGGCAGAGCTGGGATTCAAATCCTTTATATTCTTTGTTCGCTTGTGATGGTAAT
This sequence comes from Lyroderma lyra, assembly GCA_004026885.1. NCBI lineage: Eukaryota > Metazoa > Chordata > Mammalia > Chiroptera > Megadermatidae > Lyroderma > Lyroderma lyra. The sequence continues at coordinate 80,218 of PVJL010006505.1, forward strand.
GCTTTGTTCATCTACTGGCTCCTGGGTCTTGGTTCAAGATTCTTCACATGGGGGTTCTGTGGGGTCCAGTGTCTGCTGTCTTTGACAGTCTGCCAGCTAGGGTCTGTTTGGGGGTCTGACTAGTAAGGCCTTTTTGCACCTGGAAGAAGTTTCCCCCTATTCCAGAGGATCCTGACTTTCCCATAGCTGGGAATGGCTCTGGACCCCTCTCCTGGTGGCTAACTTACCTCCTTGTGTGTAATTACAGGAATGGCATATGGGGACTGACTGCCAACAAGAGGCCCAGATCTAGTCTACAGAGATCTTCCTTCTGGCCACCTTGGCTGCCATTAAGACCATGGAGATGATGGAGTCCCAGGATGTCCAGCTTCAAGCTTAGAGGGATGAACAGGGACAGCCAAGAAGAAGCTGTCCAACTGCGAGAAGATGACCTTGGAGTTCAGGAACCAGTTAGAGGGCAGTGGACCATGCTATCGACCCTGCTGTGGAAGTACAGGCTGCAGAGGCGACTGGGGAACCTGCCTAGGAACAGGAACTTCTGGGTCCTGTGGCTGCTCCCACACAATGAGGGGGAGGTCCCCAAGATATAGAAACTGGGTATGGGTGGAAGATCCTGCTTGGATTCAGGTGCCTTAGACTCAGTGGAGGGAGGCGCTGTGACTGCCAAAGCCTGAATCTTGGCTTCTAATGACAGTAACCAGTTGACGTTAAAGGACTTGAAAAATGTCAGAAGAACTATATGACACAGCAGAGATGTCTTCTGTGGCAGGTGGAGTAGGGTTGATTGGGAGAGGTAAGATTGTTGTCTGTTACTCCAGAGTGACTTCTGAGGGTAAGGATTGACTCAAATAAGGAAAATCAGAGAAGATATGTGTGTACCTAGGAGAGGGGGACAAGAACCCAGGAGCCCTGACACTGAATCCTTTTAGCCATTGGTTCCTGTCCTTTATCTGAAATAAATATGATGGCGATGCTTTTGCATTTGCCTGCCATTCGACCAGTGATGCCCTCTGATTTGGAGAGAAGAAACTGGAGCTGGTCTCAGCTGTCCTGTGAAATGACTGTAACTGACGTTGGCACGGGTGACCTATATGTCCAGGTGTGTGACTGCTGAAGATGTGGCCATGTATTTCTCAGAACCTGGAAAATGAGCAATAGTTCTGCAAGCATGTCATGAAGGGAAACCATGAAGCACCTGTCTCCCTGGGAAAGAGGCTGGCCTCCGTGGGCTTCCAACCAAAAGTCCTGGGTTTTACTTCTTTATTGACTCAAATCAGCCTCATGGATCTGAGAGCCAGAAACACTTTGGGATCATTTGATCAACCCTCTTCTTCAGGCAGGTGGAAGATATCCTTAATTCCCATTTTTAGGTGTTATGAAATGAAATGCAGTGAGGTTAACTGGCTTGCCTGGGGTCTCATGGAGACTGAATAGGAATTGGCCTGTGCGCCTGCCATCCTGCCTGTCACATGGCACCAGAGGCAGCTCTTCCACACACATCTCTCACTTGCCAGCCTATTTATTTCTGGTGAGCTGGGGGTTCCCCTAATTGACATCGGTACCCCTAGAGCTCACTGAACTGCACTCTGCACACAGAGTTCTCGAGAAACTCCTGTTGAGCGTGGCATACATTTAAGGGTGCCCCAAGCCCGGAAAATAAGGTCCAATCCTGGAATGTGAAGTTCCTCAGGCTGTGGAGAAAGAGCAGGTGTGTATGCATGTGTGTGCACATGAAAGACATGATTAGATCTAGATGCTTGGAGCTCCCCTACTCCCATGTTATCCTAGCTTGCACACCTGAATTCTCCTGCTGCTTTGAGCAGGTAAGCAGTTGGCTTTTTGTCCATTCTCCCTTCCTTGGGATCCTGAAGCCCAGAACAAAGTGCCTTCCCTCCCTCTGTCTGGCCACCAAGGTTCCTCTTGCAGAAGAGGATCCTAGTGTGCTGTGAGGCAGTGGGGTATGGGAGGATGCTGGCCTTGAGGGAGGCAGGGGAACACATGGGGGGAGGCAGCAAGAGGCCTGTGCTGCAGAATGGACAATTAACTGAACTACCAGCTGACTTCCACGTATGACTGAAGTGGTTCTAACTCACGTTGGCACAGGTGACCTGTACTATCGGGCCTCAGTTTCCACATCTCTTAAATGAGGTAGCTGGACTAGGTGACTGTGGGTACCTTCTGTCTTTTCTGGATTTCACATCTCCCCTTGTGATGGCAGTAAGATAGGAGCCTTCTGCCTGGCCTCATCATCCTCACTGCCAGCCTGGGGAGAGTGGGGTCTCTTGTGTGCCCCACACATCTCAGAGGGGGAGCAGATCCTGCTTCAAGGCCTGCAGACCGGACCCTTTCTCCTCCCCCATTGATTGCCACCACCAAGCCAGAGCTCCAGACCCCAGTGGAGAGGGGTGGCAAGGCGGGCAGTCACAGCCTGCCCAGCTCAGCGTGTGGCAAGAGCCCTTGGACCCATCCCCTCCAGATAAGGGTGGGCCTGGCCCCCTACCTTTACCAGGTAAGGACAGTCTGCTGTCAGGAATCCCCATTTGGTGAAACAGAGGCAGGGGAAGGTAGAGCGAGCTGTTTGATATTACACAGCCAACTGTTAGGTCCAGACCAAGGTGTTCTGGTGCTCAGGGAATGCCTGTGCCTCTTCCCTCACTGAATGTCCCTTTGGAAGAATCACTATGGCCTGAGACCAGATACCTGGAACCTGAGTTTGAGAAAGGTGTTGTGGAATCTATGGAATCCTGACAACAGACATGGCCTGGAGGATGGCCTCTACCTGAGACCGTCCCTGACTGTGTCCCCACATCCCTTCGCACCTGTTCTCAGATCTCCTCCCTCTGAGCCCCAGTTCCTGCTTCCTTCTGTCTTTTAGTCTTCAGCCTCCTTGCAGGAAGGGACCAAGTCTTTCTAGAACAGTGGTTCTCAACCTTCCTGTTGCCGCGACCCTTTAATACGGTTCCTCATGTTGTGGTGACCCCCATAACATTATTTCTGTTGCTACTTCATAACTGTAATTTTGCTACTGTTATGAATCGTAATGTAAATATCTGATATGTGTTTTCCGATGGTCTTAGGCGACCCCTGTGAAAGGGGCGTTCGACCCCAAAGGGGTCATGACCCACAGGTTGAGAACTGCTGTTCTAGAATGTCCCCAAAACCTAACACAGTACCTGGCACACATGTGGATAATAATTAGTGAGCGATTATTAATAAATGAATGATGAACCAAAAAGGAGCTCAGTCTTTATCTTTCAAGTACAGCTACTCCTCACTTAACAACCTACCTATTTAACAGCCGCTTAGACTAATGACCATTTCTCCAGCTCAGGGAATCCCCTTTCACAGTCTGTGTGACTCGGGAATCCCCTTTCTCAGTCTTTATTTCCTTCCCCCAGTCAGGATTTGCTCTACGAAGCATTTGCAGCCACCCAAGACTACATACATATTTCATTTGTGTTCTCTGACATCTGCTGAAAAATATGCCCTGTGATGCCACAACACACCACAAGACAGCTGCCTTTAAGCTCCTTACTTATCAACCAGTTTGCTTAATGACCTAGTTGTAGAAACAGAACGTGGTCATTAAGCAAGGACTGCCTGTAAGACCACTGGATGCAGGTAGAAGGTGTCCTTAATTCCCATTTTTAGGTGTTATAAAATGAAATGCAGTGAGCTTAACTGGCTTGCCCAAGGTCTCATGGAGACTGAATAGGAGTTGGCCTGTGCTCCTGCCGTCCTGCCTGTCACTTTTGTAACATTGGGTGTGGAAGCAGCCCCCAGGGCAAGGCCTGGGGTGAGGGCAGAAGTGGAGCTCTCTCCTGATGAGTCTGGGAAAGCTTACAGAGGGTGTAATGCAAGAAGGTCCCTGCATCCTCGTTACAACCTGTGGCCCCCACACAGTGTGGTGCAAGACCGCTTCATTTGCTGGATGCTCCTCCTGCCAAAATTCTAGGAAAGCTGTGGACGAGGTTCTCCTTCAGTAGGTCTGGATGGGGTCTGGGCTCCAAGTTTTAACATGTTCCTCAGGGGTCCTGATGCAGGTTCACATTTGAGACCCGAGGCTTGGGAGAACACAGGAAGTATGAAATCACTTTAGGTGCTACATAAGCCAGCCCATGGGGACTAGAACTCTCCTCAGTATTTCTGGACCAAAGAGCTGCTTCTCCAAAGCCCCGTGAGCAACATAGCCTTTCCGGAGACTGCTTCTATGGAGAGGGGGGCGCTTGGAAATGTTGAGAGGGCACTCAGACCCTAAGCTCCTCCATCGGTGTAGGGCAAGGGGCTCTCTGCTCTGTCCCGCACTAGCACCCATCCTTGCAGGTTAGGAGACAGCCTCCTTCCTGGCTGCCTTCCCATCCTCACTGCCCACACAGCGCTTCCCGCCTCTGCTTGGAACCAGCGTCCTCCACGCCCTTGAGAGGGATTCTGGAGCTGCTTCATTTTACGTCTTGTCCCACACGACACAGGCGGTGGATGAACGGGAAGGGCGGCACAAGGTGATAAACACAGCAGCCAAAAATAAGTTCCAAGCGGGGCCAAGGGGCTCCAGCCTCATGGACTGAAAAAGACCCCGAATCGGTCACCATGTAGCTTTTATTGGTGAGCATACAAGGCATGTAAGGCATGTATAGGGAAGTAAAAACCTTCCTCTTTCCAAGATCTGAGATTATCACTTTAGGGCTGTTCCCATTGCGTTCCTACACGTATTTCACCTTTACACAGACATATATATCCCCAAGGCAAGGTGTCATTGTTATTGTATAAACATACCTTAAGGGAGGGAATGTTTGAGCTCATTCCATCAGATCAAGGAAGGAATGCTTGAACTCATCCCATCAGATCTCAGGCTAAACTGTAGGGGGAAGTAAATCAGCCAGGGGGCAAGGGACTAACCTCAGAGGGTGAGGGGCTGTGCCTCACCTCTGTGGAGCCCAAGCTCTCTCCTGATGGCCCCTATGTGACCGTGCCTGTTTTAGGTTGTTCTTCCCTTCAGGAATCTTACCCGTCATTGACTAACCAGTCATCTTCTGGGGCCATACAGGGTGATGTGAGGTATTTTATGCCCCCGTGGCCTCCATGCTTATCTCCTATCTTAGGAAGTCATCAGGAATGCATGTGGGGACAGACAGTTTGGCAGTTGTAATGCAACAATTTTATTCTTCCACAATATTTATCAGGCTGAGTGGATGAAGTGGGGCTAAGTGAATGAAACATATGGTGGAAAGGGATAAAGGGGGTCATCTGTGTCTCAGGGTGTGGTGTCCTGGCCAGGTTCTTGTCCCAGACTTGCTCGTCTATGCTCCTCGGAACCCTGTTGTAGGAGGGGAGGAGACCAGCATTCTGTTAGCTTGGGAAAGCCAAAGACTTCCTGCTGTAGAGCAGGCAGAACAAGGGTGACAAAGGTAAGTGAAGCCAGAGAGGAATGAAGAGAAAATGGAAGGGGGGGGAAGAATGAGTCTGGCATATAGAAGCTGGTCCATAGGTGTTCGTAGGTGGACAAGTGAGTGAGTGAGTGATGACAGTGAGAGCTAGGATGTCATAGGGCAGGCTGCCTGCACCCAGGGCTGGGCTATAAGAGTCCAGAAACAGCTGTTAGGTGCACAATTCCGGGGTATAATTAAGGTTTAGAAGCACGCTTGGGGGTCATGCTCAGAGGTACAGCATTCGACTGCAGATCAAGAGTTTCCTGGTTCAAATCCAGGTGCCCTCTTGCTACAGTCACTTACAGCTGTGAGGGAGTAAATAAGGAGGCCCCTGGCACCTCTCTCCCAGATTGCCTGCTATGTCCTAGGACACGTGCGTCTACTGCTCCCTGGGCCTGGGTTCTGCTCTGGCGAAACCTGTGTTGGAATTGGACAAATTTGAGGGTTAACTGAGGTTAATTCTGTGTGCCATGTGCCTTCCCCCATGGACGATGGCTGAGTCCCACTCCTTGCATTAGGAGGAGTCCAGACTTCCAAAATGTTTCCCAGGTCTATGAGCACACCTTCTTTGTGACATCAGTCTGAAGGCTCGCTGAGTTCCAGAAACACCTGACCCACTTTTGTCTTTCTTCTTATTCTTCTTTGGTCTGAAACCCTCTCCAGCTGCTCCTTCTGGCTAATTGCTTCTTGTTCGTCTCCTCCAAGAAGCAACTCCTGACTCCTCAGGCCCTGCTCCCACTGCTGCCTTCCTGGGCTTTTGCCACTCTTGTGGAACTACTTTGATTCATGGGTTTGTCTCCTACTTGGACTAAGACTCTCTGAAGAACAGGTACAATGTTTTGTTCATCTGTGTGGATGGTAGACGGGGCCTGGCACCTCACATGTTCTGTGTTTGTTGAGTGAGTGAATGAATGAAACAGCAAGCACCCTCCTTGAGGCCTTGGGGTAGGGAAGAGGCTCTCCCTGCACTAAAGTTCACTAAAGACCAAGAACCAACCTCTCTGGTCCTGGTAACTATGTGCTGGCTTAGGTAGAAACAGAGACTCAAATGAGCTTTCCAGGTGTAAGTGTTGGCACCATTACCACAGCCTGAAGAAGAGGAAGGCTGGAGAGGGGACAAGTGAAGGTTGGAGACAGGAAGGCAGGAGAGTGGAGTGTAGTGAGATGACTTACCACCTCCTGGGATATGCAGAAAAGAACAGTGACATAAAGACATGGAGGTATCCTGGGTGCAGTCCCATGGGCGGAAAGGTGTTAATGAAAGGGTGTGTGCAAGTGTGGGTATAACTCAGGGTAGAGCATCTGACTGCATATCAACAGGTCCCTGGTGCCCCCCACTTCTTTGACACTTTTTTTTCCTTTTTTTTTTTTAATTCATTTTTATTGTTAGACTTATTGGGGTGACATCTGTTAGCAAGGATTACATAGGTTTCAGGCATACAGTTCTTCTTTGACACTTTTAATTACTGCAGCAGGTGCTGACACTTCTTTCTCCCACATTTGACTATTAAATTAATGTGCTTTGCTTTGTGATAAAAATTTAAGGTTTGGAGTGGAACAAGCTCCAAGGATCCTCCCCTGAGGATTCTTATCTAGACAGTAGCTACTGGGGTCACATTAAACTGAAGAAGCTGATGAAGTTAACCCAGCCCACCCCCACCTCTACTGCGGACTCTTGCTATTCATTGTCTGTGTGGGGATTTGACTTTCTTTCTCTTAATGTCTCATTTCCTCAACCTTGCTATAATCTCCAAAAAGAAGGCTGTCCCTGTTCTTCCTGATATCATTTGTGAAGTATGGATATACACCTGCCTATTTCCTAAAGATAACTGTAAAGATTGGAGGATCATGTCAAAAGTGAAGGCTCTCTTCTCTCCCTGGAACTCCTCACAGGAGCTGCCTCTACCACAGACTCAGGTAGACACTTGACTCTCCCTTATTCCTTTCTCTCCTACCACTTTTTTTTTTTTTTTTTTTAATTCTGGGTCAGTATTTCCTTGCTGAAAATGCTTAAAAGTAGACCCTACTTTATACAATAATTTTTGAAAAATCCAAAAAGCATATTTAAGAATATAAGTGGTATAAGGAATCCTGCAGAGGAATCTCCATGATCCTTAATGAACAAGGTAATTTTAAATAATTTTTCCTATGAGGACAAATAAAAAGGCTGGAAAAGTATTTAAAAATCTTATTAAAAGCATCAAAGAGCAAACTAGTTAGACAGGAAATACTAGATGGAGATTTGGAAAGGGAAACAAAGTTAAAGCTCCACATTAGAGGCTACTTTTTTTTCTTGAGTTCAGTTCAGAAGAGGCAACTGAGAAGCTAAGTGAAACTTTGGGAGTCTCTCAGGACTAAGAGGAAAGAGGTCAGAATTCTGAGCTCACCTAGAATAGGAACACTGGTAAGACTATCTCTCTCTGGCTTTGGGCTAGCACCTTGTGAAGTAAGGGTGAACAGAAAGAAAACAACCACTGCAAGAATTTGTGGCTGGTCTTTGTGCCATCTGAATGGCCCCAAAACTCAAGCCTTGAAATTTATTGAGGGATCTTGGCTGCAAGAGCTCCACAGATACCTGAAAAAAAAAGAAAAAAAAAAGCAAATAAGGATGATGCTATGACTGCATTCAGCCTCAAATTAAGTCTCCCAATAAATTGAACCCAATGTTCACCATGTAGTCAAGGATAACTAAGTACATAGGGAAGCAAAAAACCATTGATGAAAATCAATAGAAACAACAGACCGCATAACTAAACATGGGCTTTTATTATATATTACAACTGCCAGAGACTCAATAAAATAACAATACTTGCTGTGTTAAAAAGATAAAAGCCAACCTTGAAATTTTCAGAAGGAAACTAGAAAGTATTAAAAGTAAGAAGATTTTGAAAAGAGAGAAACAGAAAATTTTTATCTAAAAATCAGTAACAAAAATTAAAAACTCAATGAATATGTCTGTGTTCTATGCAATGAATAGATTCAGCCAAAGAGAAAATCAGTGAATTAGAACATTGGAAAGAAATGTCCATTTATCTATTATAAAGCATGGAGAGACAAAGCTGTGGCAAACACAGAATAAAGAGTAATAAACATAGAGGATACAGTGAGAAGATCTAATGTACATTTAAATGGAGTCCAGGAAAGAAATGAGAGGAAAAAAAGTCAATGTGGTATATGAGGAACTGATGGCTGAAGCTATTTCACAACTAATGAAAAACATGCTTATATTCAAGAACCCCAAATGAATCTCAAACATCATATTCAAAATTAAATCCATACCTAGAGTTACTGTAGGAACATTGCAGAAAACTAGAGACAACAAGAAATTCTTAAAAGCATCAGGAAAAGAAGACATATAACTTTTAACAGAGTGCCAGTTAGATTGACAATTGAGTTCTCAAGAGGATCAATGAAAACCAAATGGAAGTGGAATTGTGTATACTAAAATAATGTAAGTGATAAAATAAACTTCTCTACTCAGGTAAAATATTCTTCATGAGTGAGGGCAAAATAAAGACAATTTCAGGCAAACAAAAACTGAAAGATTCATCAGCATCAGGCATGCACCAGAGGAAATTCTAAAGGATATATTCGAAACAGCAGGGAAATGATCTAGAACATTTATTGTTCCATAACTAATGTTTTGCATTTTTTTACTTTACTTGTTTTTGTGCCATTGCTGATTATTTTTTGCATCCCCTGAATAGCCATGAAAAATAATCACTAATAAGTGAATGCACAAATATATAAAGAAGATAGAACTTCATGACCAAGTTGGATTTATATCTGGAGTGCAAAGTGTCTTTAATTTTACAAAAAGCAATAAATGTCATTCACCATGTTATTAATAAGCTAAAGGAGAAATATTGTGATTATCTCAAGATGAAAAAAGGAGGGTTGTCATAAATTCCAAATCTATCCATGATAATTTATTTTACAATAGAAATAAAAAGGAATATCCTTATATAGATATAGACCATTTTCAAGAATTATAGTCTACAACATGCTCTTAAAGGTTCAATGTTGAAAACTTTTCATTTGAAATCAGAATGAGACAATACCTACTGTCAACACCTTTGTTCAACATTATACTGGAGGTCCTAGTCAGTACAATAAGGTAAGAAAAGGAAATAAAATGTATGTGTTAGAATTAAAAAGAAGGAAATAAAACATTTAAATTTTTTAGATAATTGGATCATATACATAGGAAATTTAAAAGAATCAACAAGTTATTAGAATTAATGAGGGTCTAGCATGACTACTAGCCTATACCCCACATTTTGTTACACCCATTAGCCTGACAAATCCACAACTTTTAAAATGATACCTTGGCAACCTCTGCATGCAAATTTTTAAAAGTCTAAGTTAATGACTATCTTTTTTTTTTTTTATTGGGGTGACATCTGTTAGCAAGGGTTACATAGGTTTCAGGCATACAATTCTACAGTGCATTGTCAACTTATTGTATAATAAGTTCACCACCTAATGTGACTTCTCTTTCCATCACCTTATATTTAGCTTCCCCCCCTCCTCTCCCACCCCCTCCCCTTTCTCCCCTCCCTAACCCACTCGTCCCCAAATAAACATTAAACTATTGATTGTGTCCATGGGTTATTTGTTTGTTCATTTATTTTTTTCTTTGCTTTCAGTTTTATATTCCACATATGAGTGAAGTCATACAATTCTTTGTTTTTTCTGTCTGGCTTATTTCACTAAGCATGATGATCTCCAGGTCCATCCATTTTGTCGTAAATGGCAATATTTCATCTTTTCTTATAGCTGAGTAATATTCCATTGTGTCTATGTACCACAGTTTCTTTATCCAGTCATCTGTCGCAGGGCACTTTGGTTGTTTCCATGTTTTGGCCACTGTGAACAGCGCTGCAGTGAACATTGGGGTACATAAGTCTTTGCGGACAAAGGTTTTCAAGTCTTTTGGGTAGATCCCCAAATAATGACTATCTTTACCTTCTAAATTAGGTAAACACTAACTCTTAATCACCCCATTTTTATGTATTATTGTTAATCAGTATTTTAATTCTATCTTTTAAAAATATTTATAAATTGACAATATTATTGTGTTATTTGGTCAGTGATTTTTAGATTTACTTACATATTTTGTAATTCCTTTGTTCAGCTTTCCTTCTTGTAACTCAGACTCTCAGCTCAGACCTCTCTGCTGGGATCATTTCCTTTTCTCTAAAGTATATAGTTAAAATTTTCTTTAGTGAAGGTCTCTTGGAGGTAAACTCTCAGCTTTTGTCTGTTTTTGAAGAACAGTTTGGCTGGAATAGAATTCAGAGCTGTTATTTCCTCTCAACATATGGAATGTGTCACTGCACTGTCTTCTGGCTTCCTTTGCAGGCTGAGAAGTTGGCCCGCAGGCGGAGTATTGTTCCCTGGTAGATAGTCTCAGATCTGGCTACCTCCAGAAGACAGAGGCCTCACCCTCAGCCAGGAGATCAAGTTCCCATTGGAGAGTATGGGGACCTGGAGAGGGAAGAGTGGGAACATCTGAGCAGTAGGACAAACATCC
>PVJL010006506.1:0-90965 GCA_004026885.1 Lyroderma lyra
CGCGGGCTTGGGGCGGGGCCATTATGTCCAGGGGTGGGGCCAGTGGGGGGGCGTCTGGGCTGCAGATGAGTGGGCGTGGCTATCAAGTTGAGGGGCTGGGCCTTAGAGTGGTGGGCGGGGCTTTATGTCTCAGGGTCCTGGGGGGTGGCGGGCCCTTCCCCCGAGTTTCACCTCCATCCCGGCCACTTGCAGGGTCTTTACAGACATTTCTCCTGCGCTGCTCACAGCCCAAGACTTGGTGTCTTGCTCATCGCTGGGCCCCCCACAGCCTGGCACAAAGAAAGAACACAGTAGATTTGTACTGGAGGCGTCAGCGCCCACCTGTGTCTCCTTAGCGCTGGCTTCAGTCCGCCCGCGATCTACCTTATTACGGCTTCTCGGACCTCCTTGTGCGGGCCGGTGCCGTGCGTTTTGCTCATCTTGTATCTCCAGCACCGTGTGCCTCATGCGTAGTGGGGACTCAGTGGCTGGCTGCCACATGGTTGCGCGAACAGCAGTAGGTCTGACGACCATGGGGACACTGGAGGCCCGTTGTAAGCGCACACGCGGTCTTGCGTTTCTCCCGACTTCACAGCAAGTTGGCAAGTTGAGGAGGCACCGCGAGTCGCCGGGGCGTGTGAGCTGGGGTCTGGGAACGTGGTTTGGAGATTATTGATCTTCCCTGTGACACTGACGGGTCGCCTCCCTGTACTCGCCCAACACGCTTCTGATTCTCTGACGGAGCCTGACTCCTGTCCTTTGCCCTGTTTCTTTTTCTTTTTCTTTCTTTCTTTGTTTTGGCGGTTCCCTGGCTGGGAAGTCATTTCTTTCGTCTTGCACATGCACAAAGCAGTTCTGCACACATAGCCCATCCTGTTTCCCCAAGAATTCCATCACGTCATCTGCCCTTCAGTGTGCCGGTAACTTTTCAGACGTCGTTCAGAGCACTCCAGTCTTCTCTGCCACGCCCTTGCTGACAGGCTGGCATCCGTTGGTGCTGGAGCCGCCGGCCATGTGCCCGCACCTGTACCAGGCGGTGGTTTCTTACTCCTGCATCCTCCAGGTTCAGTCTTTAACAGCAGTGATGATGATTTGGAGGACACTGGTGCATCCAGGCACTGCCGCCGTGTCGTGGGATGCTCACAGTCTGGGAAGGAGGCCCTGTTGTCCCCATTGTGCAAGTAAGTGCCACCTGCAATGTAAATTCGGGCTTTCTGACTTAACACTTGTGCTCCTAAGCGTGCCCTGGCATTAGTCTCTGCAGCAGTCAGTGCTCTGCTGAGGTGGAGGGAGGGCACGGGGGCGGGCGGGGTGCTGGGGCAGCCGCCTCGTGTAAGTGAAGGAAGGGGTACACATGGCTCCTGCGCGCTCAAATCAGAGGGGCCCCTGGGCTGCCACTGCCCAGGGCTGCGCTGGGTGTGGTCCCTTCCGCTTTCTGGCAGCCTGTTGATATCGCCAGCCCAGACTTCCCACCTGGTCGGTGTGTTCACAGACCAGCTCCGCATCTGTCTCCCCGTAGACATTTCATAGGCATCTCAAACTCAGTGTGGCCAGGCATGCAGTGCCCTCCACTGAGGGCACCTTCGTTCTTCCTGAAGCCGTGACAGCACCCCGGAAGGCATCCCTGCTCTCTCTCACACCCCTGGGCAGTCTGTGTTGGCTCCGGGTTCAGCGCCTGTCACACGGCCATCACCTCCGGCCCTTCTGCCTGGTCCTCTGGTTCTCCTCAGTCTGTCTGAGCGCAGAGCCACAGTGACCCTGCTAAGCCCACTGCCTCCCATGCCCCTAGGCCTGCCTGCCCCGTGAGCTCTGCCCACTCCTCGTGGCGTTGCATCCACACCAGCTTCGCGGCTTCCCGGGCCATCGCCCCGCCAGCACCGCCTTGTATGTGGATGTCCCAGGCTCACTCCCACCCCCTCAGGCTCAGTGCAGACTTTGCCTTCTGCTTCTTGCCGACCCTTCCCACCTGATGTACAGTCGCAGTCACCCTAAACTGCCGTCACCTGCCTCTGGTCTTTCTCCCTTTCCTCTGGCTGACATCATGGGACACACACACTGCCTGTCTGTCTGTTCTGTTTTGTGTCACTTGTCTCACTGCTGTAGTGCAAGCCTTGTGAGAAGAGACTTCACTTTTTCTGAATTGTCCCCACCACCCAGGGTGGTGTCAGGCCCCTGTGGGTATGCAGTGAAGTTACTGCATGAGTCAGCATTTTTCTGAGAAGACCAGCAGGCACTGTCTCTGTCAGAGTGCATGCACACAGGCTTTGCAGTCAGAAGGACTAGGTGTGATTATTGCACCATGACAAAGTAACAAAGTAATCGCTGGAGCTAAAGCCGACCCCAGAAGGACTGCGTTTGAATCGGACCCCACCTCTTTAGAGCTGGGGGAATTTGGATGAGATACCCAACATGAGTTTTGGTTTCTGTATTTCTTAGGGATGATCTTACTTATCTTGTGGGTTGTCATGAGGAATAATAACCAACACATGCAGCCTTTCGCCCATGCTGAGCACATGGTCAACACTCAACAAATGTTAAGTGTAAATGGCGTTCAGAACCCAGGGGAGGTGAAGGGTGCAGTAGAACTTACGTAGAGCGTGGGCCTCACGGGGTTTCCTTGGAAGTGTTTCTAGGGGCCTGCGAGGCTTCCCTGGGGAGAGGGGAACAGAGCAGGACCCCCCCCCCTTTGTTACGTTGTGGTTCTGATGGTCCTCCTCATTGCTGGCTTCTGGGTGAGTTTCTTTGGCCTTAGATTAGAAGTCCTCTTTCCCACTTCATTCAGAGGGGTATCTGAAACCCAGTGTTACTGAAGTATAATTTTACATGTAAGTAAATGCCCCTGTTTCAAGTGTATAATTTCAGTTGTGCTGCACAGGGTACAATATGTGCAAGCATTAAAATGATGTAGAATAGCACTTTTTGGGTCAGGGACTACTTTGGTAATCAGATTAAAAACTCATAAATGCACTTTGAAACTATCAGAACTTGGGGGGATTCCCTGGTGGTGTAGTGGCTGGGCTTGGGCGCTCTCATCGCCATGGCCTGGGTTCGATCCCCACTCAGGGAACCAACCCAAGCAATAAATAAATAAATAAAACTATCAGAACTTATACTGTAGCATTGAAAAGTTCTCCAAGGAAGATCAGTCTTTTTTTTAACAAATAATTGCGTGTTTTTGTATACCACATAATGCTCATTCCCTGAAAGTAATTAAAATAAATCTTGAGTGTGCAAATAAATAAAAACAAACTTCTTCCAAAGTGAGTCTCAGTGAGGCCTATCGACTGGCTGGAATAGGACCTGAAATTGCTCAGTGGGCTTCGCCTTGCCCCCACCTTTGTGTTTGATTTCCGGTTGATTTTCCTCCTTTGTTTTAAAGGCAGCAGGAAAAGCCCCAGGTTCAGTCACAAACGCTTTGAATGACAATGGCATTGGAACATCTATAGCTTTCTCTTAGCTTTTATTAGCTGAGGGTACATTCAGGTTAAAATCCTGTCACATCACTCCTGTGTCCCCAAGTCTGCGAGATGGTCTTTACCAAGGATGGCATCGTCAGTGCTGCTGTTACCAAGGAAAGAGTTATGGATCGATATTCCAACTGTAAAGTTATTTGCACAGTGAAAAAAATCGGGTATGGCATTTGCAGATGTCGGCCAGCGCCTACTACCAACGGAGAAGCGCTGTTGTGCTTGACAGCGGGCGGTAGAAGCCGTTCTCCGGTAACCCAGTGTTCTAATGGCTTCCATCTTTCAGGGGAAAAATGATCCCTTTTCTCCTCCAGCAGCATGTTCAGTGGTGCCCGTGGGTGCTGCACGGAAGGGCTCATTTGCATAGAGCTCAAAACAATCTTAATAAACTAAGCGGCAGGTGAACGTGAACAGGAGTAAGACTCCATCTCCAGCTCTGGCAGAATAACTGGACTGGAGCAGCCTTCTAGCCAAGAACAACTACGGAACTGAGTCAGACGTGTCAAGTAACCGTTTCCAGAAGGGAGACGATGGGCACTGCGGGTCCGCGTGGGCCCGTGGACCGGCGGCGTCCTAGCTGGGGGCCGTCATAGGACGGGCGCTGCGGGTCCGCGTGGGCCCGTGGACCGGCGTCCTAGCTGGGGGCCGTCATAGGACGGGCGCTGCGGGTCCGCGTGGGCCCGTGGACCGGCGTCCTAGCTGGGGGCCGTCATAGGACGGGCGCTGCGGGTCCGCGTGGGCCCGTGGACCGGAGTTCTAGCTGGGGGCATGTTTCAGACGGCAGCATGGGGGCTATCCTAGGGGAACGTGGTGGTAACACTGAGCAGAGGAGGTAGGTAGATTTGGGGTGCACTGAGCTGGCTGGGGCTTACGGGCCAGGGTACTGGGAAGAAGGCATCCAGAAGTCGGCTCTGTGTCTGGCTCAGTACTAACCACTGGGGGAAGGACTGCGGGCAGAAAGCGGAAGTGAACTGTGACTAGCGCTCACAGAATGGCAGAGTGTGGGAAGGCACCGGCTCTGACCGACCATCCTGCAGAGACCTCGCTGAAAGGCCTTGTGTCGGCAGAGGCTTCAGAAAGCCCACTCCTCAGGAGCCCTCCAATGAAAAACATCCCAGACCCGTCTTAAGAAAGCTTAGGAGTAAAGTTTGAGGGGGCTGGTGTAGTACATGAGTAACGGCCTGTCTGAACCCCTGTGAGGACTCTGTTAAGAAAGAGGACGAGGTGTGGTCATTCACAGTGCAGCGTCTTGATGTCCATCACACACTAAAAAGTTACCAGACGTGGGAAGAAGCAGGAAAATGTGTCACGTGACCAGGAGGAACTCCATCGCGGAAGTGCATTTGGAAGTGACACATGTGAAATTAGACACAGACCTGAGACAACATACAAACATATTCAGGGATTTCTGAGAAGTCACAAACACAACAAGGGAGCATCTCAGCAGAGAAATCCGAACTGTAAAAAGAACAGATTCTAGACCTGAAACGTGCGGTATCTGAAATGAACGATTCACCTGGTGGTCTTAACAACAGATGAGACACTAGAGTGGAAAAGATCAGCGATCTTGAAGTCAGGGCACAAAACTGTCCAAACTGTACGTGTCTCCACAGTGTCGGACAACAGCTGACAGAGCAAGAAGAGAGAGAAGTGATGGATGACACAGTGGGAGACAAATCCCTAAACTTCACACGAAATGAAGCTGCACAGGTGCAGGCCGGCCGGGTGTGAGAACGGCAGCTCCGTCAGTCAGAACCCCACTGCCGAAGACCCGCGGGGGCGGTAGGCGCTGTGAGGGTGGCGGGTGACGGACTTGTCGTCTGCCACACCTTTGTAGTGCCAACGGGCTCTGCACCCAGTGGGACAGTTTCCACAGAGGAACACGAAGTAACGGCATTTTCATATGGTCAAAAGCTGGGCCCTGCCCTAGCAGGGACGCCGGGGCTTGTCCGTGCGGAAGGGCGGTGATGCCGGCGGAAGCGGGGCGTGCTGGGGACGGTCCGCCTGCAGTGCCTCCCGGTTTCACATGTCCTCAGCAGATGGCAGCTGTTCACGACGGAAGTGGCGTGGTGTTGGGTTTCTAACATGTGGAGGTCAAGTCCATGACGACTGGTACCGTGGGGGGCGATGGAAGTATGCGGTTGTGAAGTGACACAATGTGACACACAAGCTGCTTCTGTCGACTCTAGAGCAGTCACTAGAAATACGAAGCAGACAGCGTGTGACAGGGGCGTAAGTACCCACAGATCCACCGCAGACTCGGGGATTCAGGTGGCTTTGTGCTCGCACAGCCGTGTGGTTTCTCACAGGCAGGTCCGGGGGGAGCTGAAGCTTCGCGAGGGTGGCAAGACTCAGGTGCACTTCCGCGTCGCCCGCCAGTCGTGCTCGAGGTGGGCCATCAAGCCCCATACCGAAACCACAGGCTTCCAGAAGGAAGCGTAGGAGACCTTCCGACTGGGGTAGGATGGGCCCGGGAAGCTGTCACTGATCCCTGCTTGTCAGAGGTGTTGTTTAAGAACAGGGACCGGCCCGGCTGGACAGAGGTCATGAGACTGAGGACTCGGAATCATCAGGCAAAGGGTGGAGTAAACAGAAGTTGCAGTGCGAAGCCGCTCTGCACCTACTAGCACGGCCGGGTGCTGAGGATGAGGGGCCGCACAGCTCTCTGGGAGGGGCTGCAGCCTGCGTTGGGTCCGGCAGCAGCCTGGCAGCCCCAGCCCTGGCAGCCCCGTGGGACACGGGTGAGGCGGCGGGGTGGGTAACCCAAGGTGCCGCACCCACACAGCGGTGCTCTGCTGGCCATCAGGAAGGGAGAAACCTCACAAGCATTCTGCTGTGGACACAGGCAGACACACTGGGGGACGCGGGCGGTGACCCTGTGTGCATGACAGACAGAGGTCGTCTGTGGTGGCACCGCAGCCGTGCACGGGGCCGGGACCAGCAGGGCAGGTGTGAGTGCGTGTTTAGCGTGTGCGTTTCTGGGACTTTCCCCCACTCGGCATCGTGTCCCTAACGGCTGTCCTTGCTGTGAGCGTGAGCTGGCTCACCCTTTGCTGCCGTGAGGTCCCACTGTGTGAGGCTGTCGCCCTGGGTGGTGCTCGGGAGGGGGACAGAGGCATGGCCGCACAGAGCCCAGTGTTGCCTGCAGGTTTCCCGGTTCAGGTCAGCGCGGTGAGGCTTAGCGGACACACGTGTCCCATCCCCCCATCTCAGTGTGGCCTTGGAGGTACCACTCTGCTCTGCTGTCCTGCCGTGTGTCTCAGGAGCATTAACTTGGGGTCCTCTGCCACCTGTTTCCGCAGATAAATGTCGAGGACCTGGAGGAGGGGACTGTGGTGAACGGGGAGAGGTCCGACTGTCTGCCCACGGACACCGTGGTGTCAGGGGACAGGAGGCAGTCCCAGAGTGGAAGCTCCGAGACCAAGAAGGACGGAGAGGGGGCCGCGCCCTCAGAGCAGGTGCGCAGCCACACTCACGCTCTGCCGTCATCCTTCCGAATTCCATCTTGTTCACTGCCCGGGTGCCCAGAAGTTTCCCTGGGAGCCCCAATCAGATGCGCAGGAAACCCTCCTGGTGACCGTCAGGTGCCGTGCCCTGGCCCCCCGGGACAAGTCTCCGGCACGGGACCTGCTGCCCTGTGGGGGCGTCTGGTTGTGCTCATCCTGGGGTGCGAGCGGTGACCATGCTGCTGGGCTCGGCGGGGCCCTGGGTGGGCGGGGCCCTGGGTGGACAAGCCTGGAGCTGTCCACCAGGGGTTTCGTTTTCTCCACAGCACAGGGGAGGGCCCCTCAGGAGACCTCACCTCGTTTATTTGACAGGAGCCTGGGGAGCCTCCTGGGTTCTGGGGACAGACATGTCTTCACCCTCCAGGGGCCTCTGGTTGCTATGGCGATGTGGATGGACCGACTGTGCCCACTGAGCTCAGCGCAGTGGGGGGACGTCCCCGGGCACGGGGGGACGTGGCCTGGGGAAGGCGTGAGAGTGTTGAGGCAGAGGGGCCGTCTGGGGGGGGGGGCGGAGTGAGTGGAGGACGGAGAGGTCGCAGGGAGCCCCCGGCTGTGCGCAAGGACCCGACAGGAAGACAGAGGCCGGCCTGGAGTCGGGGAGACCGGCGAGGTGCCCGCTGTTGGGAGGAAGAGGGGCTCGTGGGACACCCCGAAAACAGGAGGGAGGGGACATCACGCCTGGCCCTCTGTCCGCCGCAGCTTGCTTCCCGGGGTTTAAGGCTTCATCTCTCTCCCCACTGCTACCCCGTGCTTCCTTCCTTAGGCGAACCCAGGTGGCAAACTCCGGAAGAAGAAAAAGAAACAGAGAAACAAGAAAAGTGCGGCAGGGGAAGCCCCGGTGAGCCTGGCCCCCTCCCCCCGTCCCCGCGCTGCGGCTCCGCGCTGGGGGGCAGTGGGTTGTGTGGGGTGGGGGCCTCCCATTGGGAGCGTCAGCTGGCTCCCTGGTCAGGAGAGGAGCAGGGACAGTTCCCGCCCAGGCCTGCCTCTGTGCTGCCCCACTCAGTCCTCGGGGCTTAGAGCCCGCCCCCCACCTCCTGTTGTCCGGCAACCTCCTGACACCGCCCTGGCCTGCTGTGGCCCCTGTGTCATCAGAAACGTGTCCCCAGTGCTGCCCCTGGGCCTGGTCCACCTGCACTTACCCTGAGAAGAGGCTCGGTCACCTGACGGGGGGAGGGCGCCCGTAGCATGAGAGCTGGGACTCAGTGATGCACCCCGAGCCGCCTCATGGAAGCAGCACCGCTTGTCAATGACGTGCCGCTGTCATTCAGAAGTGACACTTTACGGTGGTTCTGTGTAAAAGCCGACCCAGGGACGTCGGTGTGCTGAACGATGTGCTGTTTGGGGCTTTTAGGACAATGGCCTGGAAGACATCGACCGCATCTTGGAGAGGATTGAGGACGGTAGTGGCTCGCACGCCCCGGGCCCGCCTCCGCTGACCTCGAAGCGGCACGTCCTGTATGTGGAGCACAGGTATGGCCGTCCCTGCAGGCCGCCACAGGCTGTCACCAGAGTCCGTGGCGGGGACGGGTGTTGTTAGAAGGACAAGAGAATTGCTGCCTTTAGTTGAGAGTGACACGAGTTTATTATCAGACCTTCAGGAAATTGGAAGTAGAGAAAGGAAAAGGGGTCCCCCCCGTCTCAGGAACCCCTTAGCTGTGTGCATGTGGGGGTGCCGTTCCTGTGCTGTGTGCCAATGGGGTGCTGCCCTGGCGGCGTGCCCACTTCCTGAGAGCCTGGCGCCACTGCAGAGGTGCTGCCCGTGTCCAAAAGAAGCCACCTCTTTCCTGAGTCGCTGGGGACATCCCGGCTTGGCCGGCCCCCCGTCCGTCCCCCACCCCCACCCCACCCCACCCCGGCCTTGTGCCGCGTGCTTTCACGGCAGGCAGGCAGGCAGGCAGGCTGCAAGTGTTCCTCCTGCCGGAACCACCGCTGTCCCCACGGGGTTCTGTGAGACTTAAGATTCTCAGCGTCGTCGTGAAGGAGCTCAGGTTCATTTTCCTTCGTAAAATTTCCGATTCTCTAGGCACCTGAATCCAGACACAGAACTCAAGCGGTATTTTGGCGCCCGAGCTGTCCTGGGGGAGCAGAGGTAAGTTCTCAGCTGTAGACGGGGGTTCTCAGCCGCAGTGACGAGGGGACACCGCAGGGCCGGCGGGGCCCACGTCAGGGCCTGCTCCAGGGCGTGCGTGCATCGGCGCCTTCCTGAGGTTCGGAGAACCCTTCAGTCCTGGGCTTCTCACCCTGCGGTCTCAGGCAGGTCCGTGCAGGTGAGGCTCGGGGTAAGTTCGGCCTCGTTAGGTCAGCGGTTCTCGCTGGCCGGCACCATGCTCAGAACGCGGGGCCTGTGTGTGGGCCTGTCTGTGGGAGGCGCGGTGTCCTGGTCCTGCTCCCAGAAGTCCCATCGCTCCGTGACCGGTGCAGGTGTCTTCTCGAGCATGTCGGTGTCTGAGCACAGAACGGAGCACTTCCCATACAAAGGTCAAGCAGTACAGGACTGTGTGCTTTGACTGACAGCCCCCAAAAGAGAGCCTGTCAGGACAGACTGCTGCCCCCCACGTCCAGGTGCAGGGGCTGGCGCTCCCACCTCGCCCACCGCCGGCTGAGGGCCACCACCTCTGACCCACCGCCGGTGCCGGGGGTTAAACTGTGTCCCCTTGTGTACACAAAACCAGTCCTGACGTTTGGACTTTGATTATGACTGAGGGTGAGGGTTTTTCGTGTGTTATTTGCCCACATTTTCTTGGCATTTCCAGTGCTTTTTACTTTACATTTTGCTTTTCTGTTTGGTGTTATTCACGACATAAGGGCGTCTGCCTTTGTCTTCCTTTGGAATGTGAACAAAGCATGTTTTTACTTCGAAGTGCCACTCTTTGTCGTGGGCTGGCGTGCTGCCCGTTCCCGCCTGGCTTCGCCTGCACCTGCTGGCTCTGCCCTGGCCGTTTGTTGACATTCTCACGCTCATTCCTGTGGGGTTACGGTTGTTGGTAGCACTTAGTACATCCACGTCACCACGCTCACTTCTGTAACGGTCCCCGCCCGGGACCGGTCACAGAGCTTCCTGTCCTCCTGCCCCGCGTCCCCACCTGTGTCTCACGGTCCCCTTGGGGTGTCACGTGCCCCGTGCTCTCTGGTTTGGACCCTCTGGGCTCACACTGCCTGTGACAGGCCTGAGTGGCTCGGCTCGCTCGCCGTCCGCGCGGTCCCATGGCGGGGGCTCCCTGGGCCCCGTCCCCTGCCTGCCTCCCAGCAGTGCTCAGTCAGGCTGCCTGGGCCCCGCCTGTGGTGCACGGCCGGCCACCTGCAGCACAGGCCGTCCCGGGCGCCAGCACCGCTGCTTCTCCCTCTGCAGCCTTCGGGTTTGGACTGTGCTTTTCTTGTGTAGCTGCTTTTCTCCCTCCAGTGTCAGACTTTCTTCTCGGGGCCAGAAACGTGCTTTTGCTCCTGTTCCTAACACAGTGGAGATTTTTACTCCGTTTTTTTTTTCCTTAATGAAAAAGTCGAGGTTGTCAGGCGAGCACGGGGAACAGGAAGCACACACTTGCCACCACTGGGCTGAAGCAGCAGCGTCACCAAGAAGGCAGAATCCCCTCCGGGGACCAGGGCTGCGGGCCAGTGTGGCACCTGGGGCACACCCCAGGGCGCTCAGACACTGGGCCGGGTGCTGACTGCCGCCCACCCTCTGCCCTCCACGCTCCACCCTCGGCGGGCGTCGTGTTGTCCAGCTCGTGTGTGTCAGGGGACGCCTGCGGCTGGCCTTGTCGTCTTTGATTTCACTTTTCAGCGTTTGTTTGCTTGTCACCTTTCTGGCCTCTTCTCCGCCTTGCAGACCTCCCACGTCCTGTTCCCCGTCTCTGGTCCTCACGTGTTTAGAGCACGGTCCCCGCTCTGCCCGCCATGGTTGCGTCCAGTTCCTAACGCTTTTGCATCTGTCCTCGATGTGCCTGTGGGAGCACTGCTGCCCCGGTGCCACGGCTTTGCTCCCGCAGCCCCTGCAGAGGTTGGGCTATGAAGGTGAAACCGTGCCGTGTCCGTTCTCCCCAGGCCACGGCAGAGACAGCGTGTGTACCCCAAGTGTACGTGGCTGACGACCCCTAAGAGCGCCTGGCCCCGGTACAGCAAGCCAGGTGACAGCTGTTGGGGTGCGGGGGGTGCTGGGGTCCTCCATCTGTACAGTCACGTGACCGGGCATCCCGGCATGTGCCGGAGGGGTGGCCCAGGTTTCCTGGCACGGCACCCCCACGGTGGTAGTGCACGTTCTTCCTTCTGCTTGGGCATGCCGCACCGCGCGCAGGTGCGTGCTGCTTCGAGGTGGTGGTGCACGCTGCACACCAGCAGAGACATGGGGCTCAGAGGAGTGCTACAGGGCATGGAGGAGCACCCGGGGTGGCAGGGAGGCCCTGGGCACTGGCACAGACTGGGCACAGAGTGTGTGGTCCTGTGTGGCATGACCTTTGGTGTGGCCGTCAGGGCACAGTGAACCACGGGTGCCCGGAACCACCAGGCACTGGAGAGGGATGGCAGTTTTCCGGTTCTCACAAGAGGCGCACACAGCTGGGCACAAGGAGCAGAGGGGGGTGTCTAGTCGGGGGGTTTTGTCACCACATGCCCAGCCTCAGTCTTCCAGACTGTCCCCATTGCCCAGCCAGCTGAGATGGCAGGGGCCGTGTGTGTCCCCATCACTGGTCTCCTGGGGTGGGATGGACGCGTCTACAGGGAAGGAGCTGAGCGCGTGGGACTGGGGTGGACCCGCTGCAGCCTGGCAGCTCGGCGGCGCTCCGACGCCCCGAGGCAGTGCCTCCCTGAGCACTGGGCCTGACAGCACTGATGCGCTGCTGTCACCAGGCCTGTCGATGCGGCTGCTGGAGTCCCGGAAGGGCCTGTCCTGCTTTGCGTTTGAGCACAGTGAGGAGTACCAGCAGACGCAGCTCAAGTTCCTCTCCGCGGTGGAGTCCATGGAGCCCAACAACATCGTGGTACGTGCGCCCCCTACGGCTCAGCGCCCCTCTGTCCCCCCACAAGGGGCCGGCTGTGGCCCCGGGGATGGGGGTGGAGTCAGACTGGTGATCAGGATTTGCCACCAGGTGGGCCGGGCACGGTGTGTACTGGGGCTCGGGATTCGCCTCACGTACTTTCCCCGCGGTTTAATGCCTGCCCGGGGCCCTGGGTGCCATCCCGGGAGGCCCTGCAGGCAGTCACCGCAGCTCCCTGCCCCACAGGTCCTGCTGCAGACAAGTCCCTACCACGTGGACTCACTCCTGCAGCTCAGCGACGCCTGTCGCTTCCAGGATGACCAGGAGACGGCCCGCGACCTCGTGGGTGAGCACCGCAGCTGTCTGCGGGGGGCGGAGGGCGCGCTTCACAGTCCACGTTGTGGGAAACTCCTGTTGCCACTGTCGTTCAGCCTCCTAGGTCCTCGATCATTTTCATGCCGTACGAAAGGAACCCGTCAGCTGTTACCTCCCCGTCCCCAGCCCCTGGGACCCCTGTGTGTTCTGTCTCTGGGTTGCCTGTTGTGGACATTTCTTATCTGTGGAATCATGTAACACGTCTCTGTGGCTGGTCACTCACCATAATGTCTTCAGGGTTCCCTGTGTGACAGGTGTGTCGGCATGCTATTCCGACGGCTGAGTGGCATCTGTTGTATGTGTGGTCCACCCTGCAGCACCCAGGACACACTTGGGCTGTTTCCGTACTTGGCCTTGTGGGGGAGCTGCTGGGGGGTGGGCGTGGACTTTGTGAGAACACGTGTGCGTTTCTCTGGCTAGAACGTGGGTGTTGCCCGCTTGGACTCCTGTGGTTGGAGTAGATGCAGAATGACATCAGTGATGCCCAAACTCACGTCCATGCTCTGTCACTTCCCAGAATTCTAGTGACGTGACCTCCTTCCTTCCAGAGCTTTCCTTCTTGCAAACCACAGAGGACGGGGTTGCAGCTGCCGCATGGTGGCTGTGACGCGTCCCCTGGTGTTTGTGTGGCCCGCAGAGCGAGCGCTGTATAGCATGGAGTGTGCGTTCCACCCCCTGTTCAGCCTCACCAGTGGGACCTGCCGGCTGGACTACCGCAGGCCGGAGAACAGGTGAGCTGGCTGCCCTGGCAGTCCTGTGTGTGTGTCAGGGCTGGCACAGGTGACATGAGCAGAGCGTGCACGGGCTGCGCACGGGGCTCCGCCTGGTGGCAAGGGGCAGGGCACCTCGCTGTGTTTAACGCTGGGCTGCGGGAGGGCCAGCCTGGGATGAGATGTGTCCGTGTTGGGAGCAGGCTTCTTCGTCCACTTCACCACAACGGCGTCTTGAGTTCTGTGCCCGCAAATCTTTGCACAAAAAGACCCGAGCCCCGTGAGTCTAGGACACTGTGGTGCCTAAGTCACTAGCTCCAGTCCAGCCTGACCCCGGGCCCTACAGTCACGGTCGTGGCTGTGACCCTCCTGCTCGCACTCTTCTCCCCCCAAATCCTCCTTGGGCCTCACTGGGTCGGCCTTGGTGGGTGGGCGTGCCCATCCCTCCCCTGAGGCCCAGTTGTGCTGACCGCACCCATACCGCCTGAGCCACGGGCTGGGTCTGAAGTCTCCTGGTCACGTCCGTTTGGTTTCTCCAGTTAAACTCCCGGTTCTTGGAGGCAGGTTGTAGGACGCGTTCACAGCAGCAAGTGACGGATGAACCTAACAGTCCACTAGGGTTCTCTGAGCCACAGGGCTTTATGCATCCAGCAGTGGTGCTTCTAGGAACCGCTGAAATCTGAGGATAAATTAAGATTGTGATTACAGGAGATTTTAGCTGTTTCCTCAAGTAATAAATAGTTTTTTAAAATGCTAAATGTTGCAACTAACAGACGGGCGTGGTTTTCTGTACACGATACACACATACCCGCACACAACGAGCAGAGCGTCACCTTCTCTGCAGACACAGGAACGTTCTGGAACATTCATGGTGACTAGGCCACACAGGACACGACGATGACGCCGGCAAGCAGAGGGTGGACCGCGCTGGAGGAGGCTCCCGGCGACGCGGCTCTGCCGCCTCGCCGCCGCTGTAGCTCACGCGGGACTGTCTTGGGTCTAGGAGCTTCTACCTGGCCCTCTACAAGCAGATGAGCTTCCTGGAGAGGCGGGGCTGCCCACGCACGGCGCTGGAGTACTGCAAGCTCATCCTGAGGTACATTCCCGCCGCCGCCGCCGGCCCTGCCCCGTGGCCGCCCGCCGTGCTGGGCACTGTGGCCCACTCTGGGTTCTGCCTCTCTCTGCCGCCCCCGCCCTCCGCTGCCCCCTGAAGCCTGGAGCCGGACGAGGACCCGCTGTGCATGCTGCTGCTCATCGACCACCTGGCCTTGCGGGCGCGCCACTACGAGTATTTGATCCGTCTCTTCCAGGAGTGGGAGGTACGCGCGCGTCCGTCCGCGCAGCCCGGGGCTGTCCGGCTCTGCGCCGCCGCGTCTCCCCCCTGAGCGCCCTACGTGCGCGCAGGCGTGTGTGTGCAGACCGCGGGGCCGCGCAGAGCAGGGCGGCGCAGCGGCGCCTGCGGGCGGGGACGTGCGCGCGCGCCTGTGTCCCCGCGCCCGTGGGTGGAACAGAACGCAGTGCCAGGCGTTTCAGGTTTTGCTCTTCGGCGTGGCTGCTAGAAAACGCGAGCCAGCGCGGGCTGCTGGGCGCTCCGGGGCGCTGCTGTGGGACGCGCCGTCTCGGGACCTGAGCCCCGCTGCAGAGCTCGTGGGGAGCACGTGTGCTCAGGGGGCTCGCAGCACTCACAGCCCCTGTGTGTCGTGTGTCCCAGGCGCTCTGGGGACCTGTCTCCCGTGAGTTCCCAGAGACCCCACACCCGGGTCGCTGCGAGTGCTGCCGGCCGTGAGATCCGGTGCCCAGGCCCCGCTCCGGCAGGGGAGGCGCCGCGGCCAGGCGCCTGCGTGCAGACGGGGATGCAGACGCGGCGGCCCCACGGCGTCGCGCTCTCCGACTGTGTCCTGAAGCCGGGGCTGCTGTACGTGGGGGCGGCGGCCCTGCGGTGCACCCGTCACCTCTCCCCACTCCCACACCCCGGGTCCTCTCACAGCCGTCCCCGCTGCGGTTTCCATCACCGTGGTCACCCTCAGCCTGAAAATGTGACAGGCACAGGTGCAGAAGTAAACGGTCCGAACGCTCTGAATCGTGCTCGGCGCCCATCGGCTGCGGCGGGGCCTCCCCTTGTCCGATGTCCGCATGGCCCTTTTGGTGAACACGTGGACTGTCAGGGTCACAGGCTTGTGCTCAGGTCATCCTGACTTGACTTAATAGCCCCAAAGCGCAAGGGTGGGGATGCCGGCATTTGGGAAGTGCCGCTGAGAAGCCACAGGCCTGCTTGCTGTCAGCGAGAAGGGGGAGGTTCTCCACCCCGTGGGGGGGTGGGGGGGCAACCCCCTGTGCTGAGGGTGCGGCGCCCTGGGGAGGACGAGTCTTTTCTTGGAGGGAGGAAAGAGGAACTCCTGCCGCCTGGGCTGTGCTGGGCCTTGCTGTTGTCCACCTCCTCCTGTGGCGAGTTTATGCATTAAACTTGACCACGGCTGTGTGTCCAGGAGAGAAGTAAGTACCGGGTTCGGTGCGTCGTGGTGTGCGCATCCACTGGGGGTCTTGAAACATGTCCCCCGCAGATAACGGGGGTCCACCACTCTGTCTTCTGTGCGAAGACCTGCAGGTGTGACAATCAGTGACCCATGCACTCAGTCCTGTGCGCCCCCCGTCTCCCGTCCTCACCCCTGCAGGCCCACCGGAACCTGTCCCAGCTCCCAAACTTCGCCTTCTCCGTGCCCCTGGCATATTTCCTGCTGAGTCAGCAAGCAGACCGCCCCGAGCAGGAGCTCACCTGTGCCAGGGAGAAGGCCTCCCTCCTGCTGCGACAGGCTCTCACCATGTTCCCCGGAGGTGGGTGCTCCCCAGAGGCGGGTGCTCCCTGGAGGCGGGTGCTCCCCACGCCCACCCCTCTCCCAGAAAGGTTCTCGGGTGACACGGTCTCTGCCTCCTCCCGCAGTGCTGATGCCCTTGCTCGGGTACTGCAGCGTGCGCCCAGACGCTGCCGTCTCCTGTCACCCCTTCTTTGGGCCTGAGGCTGAGATAAGGTAAAGACTGGAAGATGCCCTGGGGGACAAGTGCCCACGTGTGCACCGTGGGGGGGGGGGGCGCCTGGCCCCTGGTAGGGGCTATCCAGACATCAGCTGGACAGTAGACTGACCCCACTGTGGGGCAGGGTCTTGTGTTCGTAGAGGGTATAAGCCGGGCCTGCTGGGCACACAGTCCAAAGCACAGGGTTCCCGATGAGAAAGGGGCAGAACGTGGGGCCCCAGGTGTTCCCATGTTACGTTCCCATTAAGGACCTTGGGCAGTGTCCACAGGGACCCGTGTGCCCCACCCCTGGGCAGTGGCGCGTCCCAGGTTGGCAGCTCCTGAGCAGCCTCCTGCCTCCCGCTGTGGGCACGCCCCGGATGCCCCCAGCAGGCCAGGCAGGTGCGTGGAGGCCTGGCCCTGGCAGGTGTGCTTACAGGTCCTGCCTTCCCGCAGCCAGCCTCCTGCCCTGAGCCAGCTGGTGAGCCTGTACCTGGGACGGTCACACTTCCTCTGGAAGGAACCTGCCACCATGAGCTGGCTGGAGGAGACTGTCCGGGAGGTCCTACAGGCCGTGGACGCCGGGGACCCTTCTGTGGAGGCGTGTGAGAGCAGGTGAGCCTGGGCCCAGCTAATGCGCCATGTGGCACAGGCCCTGTGGCTCGGGCTCTCGGTCCCAGATGTGGGGGTGGTGGGGGGCTCCGTTCCATCGCTGCTCCTTGTGTCCCTGGTCCCAGGCGCAAAGTGTTGTACCAGCGTGCACCCAGGAACATCCACCGTCACGTGGTCCTGTCTGAGATCAAGGAGGCGGTTGCTGCACTGCCCCCGGTAAGGAGGCCCCGCGGCTGCGGGCCTGCTGCGCTGAGGGGCTCCCTAACGTCCGGGCTGAGGGTGAGCCTGTGCTGCTCCATCATCACAGCGCTCAGAGCTGGGCAGGGCAAGGGCCCCACCCCCAGGGCCTCTGCAGCAGTAAAGGGCAGGGCTGGCACGACCCTGGGCTCAGTGCATGCCCATCATGTCCCCGTGTGCAGGATGTGAGTGCGCAGCCTGTGCTGGGCTTTGACCCACTGCCTCCAGTGGACACCATCTACTCCTACGTCCGGCCGGAGAGGTACATGCCTGCGCTGGGCTGCTCTGCTTCAGGGCCATGGGCCCCAGCCCCGAGCATGGGGGTGGGGGTGGGGGGACATGGGCCCTGCAGCAGCTGCGGGCTGGCTCCCATCACAGGTGCTGGAGGTGCTGTGGGGAGTCATGCGGTCCCCCTGCCCTCATGCACTGGGACAGGTCGCAGTGGCACTAACACGTGAGGGAAGGAAGTTCCTTCATGGAGGGCTGGAGGGGGCGGCATATGCACAGCTCTTAGGATGTTCTGGAAGGCCTTTTCCTCCTGGCCTTCAGAGCTGAGCAGCGGCCTCACCCGGAGCCCGTCCCAGGCGCAGCGGCAGGCATGTGGGCACGGTGTTCCGCCTCCGGGAGCCACCTAGGGGAGCGTGCGCTCTGCAGGCCTGAGCAGACGCTCAGCAGAACGAAGTCCTTTCTCACTGAGTTGTGTTGTAAAAGTTGGGTTCCATGCTCAGCTCTCCCTCTGAGATAGAAGTGATCAGCGTCACGGGTTCAGAAACAGCTGACGTCCTGGATATGGTGGCACTGAGGAACGGCTGGAGGGCTTTGCTGACGGAGCATCTGCTCCCGGAGGTCAGGGCCAGGGTCACGGAGCGGGGCTGCAGTGCCCCATGCACCAGGAGGGGCTCCCCCCGCGTGCCCTAGAGGAGGCTGCCCCAGCTCAGTGCTGAGCAGTGAGGCGCCTGTGCAGGGCAGGTGTCCAGCCTGGCAGTGTGCGCCCGCCGCCCCAGCATCCGGGGCAGGGCGGGAGCCCAGATGCCCGTTCAGCTCCGTCTGCACTGTGGGCACCTCTCTTTCAGGCTGAGTCCCGTCAGCCACGGCAACACCATCGCCCTCTTCTTCCGGTCCCTGCTGCCAAATTACACCATGGAGGTATGTGGGCACGTCTCTCGGCCTCTGCCTGCCAACGGGGTTCAGGCAGGTCCGTTCGGGGTGCGCGTCCACAGCCAGCGCTGCAGCAGCTCAGGTCACCAGCCTGCCAGGACAAATGCCCGTGGTGTCAGCGTGGCCGCTGGCCCGCACTGGCGGTCTGGCCGTGTTGGATGCATGTGTGTGTGGTCCCTGGGGCCCTCCTCCTCCTCCTCCTCGACAGGCCCCGCGGGGTGAGCTCTGTGGGGTGCTGGCCCTGTCCCAGGACGGCCCCGCTCAGACAGGCCCCTTTGCCACAGGGCGAGAGGCCGGAGGACGGCGGGGCCGAGGGCCTGGACCACAACCAGGGCCTGAACAGGCTGATGCTGGCCGTGCGGGACATGATGGCCAACTTCCACTTCCACGACCTGGAGGCGCCACGTGAGGAGCACCCCGAGGGAGATGGAGAGTGGGACTGAGCCATGCCCATGCCACGCCCACCATGCAATCATGTTCCTGATTCTATCTGGTCAGAACTGGCCAGTCCCCTCAAGTAGAAATGCTGATACGTCACCCACTCGCCTCCCGTCTCTGCTGTGATCGCGCTTGAGCGGGGTGTGCCCCAGCGCGGGGGCCAGTGCACCAGGTACAGCCTCGTG
Source organism: Lyroderma lyra (assembly GCA_004026885.1). NCBI lineage: Eukaryota > Metazoa > Chordata > Mammalia > Chiroptera > Megadermatidae > Lyroderma > Lyroderma lyra. The sequence goes on from PVJL010006506.1 coordinate 18,647, forward strand.
CGTCCCCTCAGAGCCTGGGCCAGCTGGCCAGGGCAGGGGGCTGCTGCAGGGTCCATGGGTGGGGCAGCAGGTGCCATAGGTCCAGTCTGGCAGGTGCTTCTCCTGAGTGGAGGGGAAGCCTGGGAGGTGGGTCTGGCCGCTCTGGGATGCGTGTCAGGTGGAGGTGGGGGCGTTTGGTCCTGGCGGGCAGTGCAGCGTGGGAGGTGGGCTCATCAGCTGGGTTGAGGCCTTGCCCATTTGAGGGACAGCTGAAGACCACACAGGGCTGTCTGTGACCCAGGAGCCTGTTTGGTTCTGGAAGAATCAGGGCACTGGAGCTTGAGGCACCATGTCCACTGGACACCCTTCCGGCCCTGACCTCTATCTATCCTCAGAGGCAGCGAATGTGGGGGTTTGAAGGAGGCACTGACCAGTTGTCCCGCATCATGTCTGCCCGAGTCCCGGTCCAGGAAATCCCAGCCCTTGTCCCAGGAGGTCCCCAGGGCCCTCATCAGTGAGGCACAGTCACTTACTGCAGAGACCGGTGAGGTCACTCTCTCAGGGTCACCAGTAGCCTCTGCTTTGAGCATGTGTGGCAGGGACGCCTGCAGACGTGGTCAGGTCTGCTCGTTTTGTTCCCCACACCCCACCCCTTCCCATAGCCATCTGGGGGTAAGGTCTGCGCTCAGCTCCGGGGGTCCAGCGTGACTGAAACAACCCAGTGTGTCCCTGATGCACATGTTCTCCCCGCCACCGGGTGGCCTGGGGGGGCTTCAGCCAGTAAGCCAGGCGTTTGCTGGGGGGCTTCTGGGAAGGGGCTTGTCCTCTGAGAGGGATGCAGGCAGGGGGAGCTCGGCACCTGGGCAGAACGTGGCGTCTGGTGAACTTCAAGACGGAGAGCCCACGTCCGAGGGACAAGCATCTGCAGGGAGGCGGGGCCCAGGCTGTGAGCAGGTGCTCGGTTCATGTCCCTGCAGCTGCACTTCAGGGCTGGCAAGGAGACACCCCGTGTCCAGCAAGGGGAGCCCCCAGCCCCTCCCAGGCTGTGCGCTACCATTCCCCACCCACTGCCTCCCTTAGGTGCAGGCAGCGCAGGGTGGGCACGCGAGCTAACCCGCTCCCCCAGTCAAGGAGCTAGACCACCCCCGATCCCAGACAGCGTGACCCGGCTCTGGGCCAGCTCTTCCGGAGATTCCACTGTGACGGGAGCCCGGAGGGGCAGCGGCACACCCCGCGTGGCTGTGTCTCCCAGCGGGGACCCCTGCCGCACTGCTGAGCCCACGGAACCCGCGGCTCTGCGAGGGGAAGCTTCCCTGCCCCCGGCCCCACAGCGAGCTCACTTGATAGCAGCCAACAAGCCGAGGGGCTTCCTGTGCCCACAGCCGCCTCCATGCGTGTCAGGCACACTGTCTCATGGAGCAGCATGCTCTGAGGGTTGTTGTGTCCACCGCGTGTGTCCTGGCTGTCCCTCAGTTCCTCCCCGGGTCACTGGACACGGACTGATAGAATTGGCCTCAGGATTATCCGTGACATCACTAGACGTTTCCCTCGTGACCACACTAATCACAGAGTCGATTCTTTCCGGCTGGACGGTACCTGCCGCCTCCCACACACAGTGTCCCCTGTGGGCAAGTCCAGTGAGAATCAGATGGGGAGCCGTGAGGCCTGGGCAGGAAGAGGGCTGTGGTCACTGCAAAGGCTGCCCGGTTCCCAAACCCTTTGAAGTCTCAGGCTGGGGGGCTGGGGAACTGGCCGCCTCAAAGGCCTCATTTATGGAGCTGGAAGTGCCAACGACCCTGAAATGCCATGACACAGTGGCTGAGGCCACAGGCCGGGAAGGTGGCCCTTGGGGACGGAGAGCTGCAGGGGCAGTGCTGGGGACCCTGAGCTCCCTTGGGGCTCCACACCGAGAGGACAGTGGGAAGGGGCATGCCTGCTTCCTTGGGGGCTTGGGCGTGGGGGGCTGTGCACGGCCCAAAACAGGGTTTGGCCGGATCTACGAAAGCTGAAGACGTGAGCACCAGGTCTCGCGCGTTGGTGTCACCCAGCCAGAATGCGGCTGTGTCCACCAGAATATGGGACAGAGGCACCCAGCAGCATGTCGTGACGGGGGTGGGGGCTGCTCCACACACCCCCTGGGCCGTCCCGGGCCAAGGCGGGCATGGACCTCATCGGGGCAACTCCCATGCGGGCAGACAGCCACAGGGTTCCGGTCCAATGGCCGGTCCACTTGCCCGACCTGGTGCTGCGTTCCCAGCTGAGTTAAGACTGGGGCGTCCCCCAACCTGCTTGTGTGTAACGTGTGCACTTTCGTGGGGGACGGGCTTCAACCCAGAGGGGACAGAGAGCTTTGTGAGATGTGGGGACAGAAGCGGTGGTGGAGTCACACGCAGGGCCCTGAGGCCATCTGGCAGCCAGGTGGACGGGCAGGAACGTCACAGACACAATCCCGTCAGAGCACAAGTCACTGGCCACCCCACAGCCTGAAGAACGACACCCACCCACCAGGGCAGGGGACAGTCTCAGTGAGGACGAGTGTGTGGGGAGGGGGCCCTGTGCTGGGTGGCTGGGGGCAGGTCTGTCCTGGCACAGGAAGTGGGGGCCAGCAGCTCTGTCCTGCCCCACCAGGGTGACAGTGAGGCTCTTGCAGCCCGTGTGACTGAGACGCCCTCTGGCAGCGCTCAGCAAAAGGGTGGGGGTTGGAGGGCTCCAGGCGCCAGGGTTTAGGGGTTAGGGCTGGGGATGCACAGTGGCACAGCAGCACCAGCGGGCGTCGGGGGGGGCCGAGGGCTCCATGGAGGAGGTGGTGTTTGCCATGGGCCTGGAGGGGGTTGGACATCTCGGGGACAGGTCCAGAGGACGCCCCCCGACACACATAGGCCGGGCGGGGAGTGCTGATAGGCTGAGCACAGCGAGGCTGGCCAGGCCGCAGTGGTTTTAGGCACAAAGTGGAGATGTCCCCCCAGCAGTCTGAGGGCCCCTGGGAGCTGGGACAGCCCTGGGTGCCATTGGCCCCACCTACTGGCAGGCCAGGGAGCATCCCCGGACACACGCCCATCATGTGGCCACTATCAGGAGGAGGGGCTCCAGGGACAACTTGGAAGGATGTGGAGAAAGGCTCCATTCTCACAGAGCTCAGCACACCCCTGGCCTGGGGAGGCAGGAGGCGGATACTGCACACCGGAGCACCGCACCCCCGGGAGCAGGTGGGGAGGTGCTGCTGAGCTTGGGGTCCTGGCTGCGGCCCCTCCGGCTGGGCCATGCCTGGGCCAACCACGCTCCAGCCAGGGACAGGGTGAGTGTGAGGGTGGCCCTCCTGGGGCCACCATGAGCTGAGCGGGACACCTGTGGAAGGGGGACTCCCCCTGCTTCCTGGTGGGACCATGCCAGTGCAGGGGCCCCAGAGGCTGCTCAGTGTCCTCAACTCCACACCCCCAGCCGACCCCCACCTTGGGCTGGCCACCAACCAGACGGGGCCCCGGTGCCTGGAGGTGTCCGTTCCCGACGGGCTGTTCCTCAGCCTGGGGCTGGTGAGCCTGGTGGAGAACGTGCTGGTGGTGGCCGCCATCGCCAGGAACCGCAGCCTGCGCGCGCCCATGTACCTCCTCATCTGCTGCCTGGCTGCATCCGACCTGCTGGTGAGCTCCAGCAACGTGGTGCAGACGGCCATCACGCTGCTGCTGGAGGCGCGTGCCCTGGCCGCCCGGGCCACCGTGGTGCGGCGGCTGGACGCCGTCATCGACGCGCTGGTCTGCGGCTCCATGCTGTCCAGCCTCTGCTTCCTGGGCGCCATCGCTGTGGACCGCTACATCTCCATCTTCTACGCCCTGCGCTACCACAGCATCGTGACGCTGCCGCGGGTGCGGCGGGTCATCGCCGCCATCTGGGTGGCCAGCGTCCTCTCCAGCACCCTGTTCATCACCTACTATGACCACGTGGCCGTCCCGCTCTGTCTGGTCAGCTTCTTCATGGCCATGCTGGCGCTCATGGCAGTGCTGTACGCGCACATGTTCGTCCGGGCACGCCAGCACGCCCGCGGCACCGCCCGCCAGGGCTCCGGCCTCAAGGGCACTGCCACCCTCACCCTGCTGCTGGGCATTTTCTTCCTCTGCTGGGGCCCCTTCTTCCTGCATCTCTTGCTCGCTGTCCTCTGTCCTCAGCACCCCGTCTGCGGCTGTGTCTTCAAGAACTCCAGCCTCTTTTTGGTCCTCAGCATGTGCAACGCTGTCGTCGACCCCCTCATCTATGCCTTCCGTAGCCAGGAGCTCCGGAAGACGCTCCGAGAGGTGCTGCCGTGCTGCAGGTGAGGGGCCTGACGCTGCACGGCCCGGTGCCTGCGTGCCGGGGACAGTAAGTCACCAGAGCAGACCAGTGAGACGACTCCAGAAGCTGTGGACGCACGGTCCTCTGGGGCCAGAGAGGAATAAGCAGGAATCTCCAGGAGCTCTGGGGGTTGGGAGGACTGGGAGACAGTGGGGCCACAGGCTCCTGACTCTGCGGAATTGAGCCCCAGCCCACGGGGATGTGCAGCCCCTGTGCTGGCAGGGTGACGAGCCATCAAGAGTGCTGCTCGGGAGAAGGGACTCTGTGACCAGGAAGACCCAGCCTCATAGGAAGCAGGGCCTGCGGGGGACGTGTCTGCAGGAGCCACCGTGGCAGGGCGTGGCTGATGTCTCCTAAGACTTGGGGTGACAGAGGGCTGCACCATGCACACCCAGCAGGCAGTGCTGGCCAGCGCCTGGGTAATAAATGCTGCGCTTGGGACAGCCTTACTGTCATCGCACTGGCTCCCTCCCAGAAGCTCGCCGGGGAGGAGGGTTGGGGGGGAGGGTGCAGGCTCTGCTGGGGGTGGGGTGGGGCCCCCAGCTGCAGTTCCTCTGACACTGCACCCTTGCCTTCTCTCCGTGTGCAATCCCCAGCACAGGGAGCAGCGGCTGCCCTGTGCCCTGCCACCTCCATGGTGACAAGGCTCCAACACTGCCCAGGTGGCCCCCAGTTGCAGCCCAAGTGGGGCCACCATGACCCGTGTGAACTTGGCCAGAGCATAGGCAGGCCCTCCTCCCCATCCACTCTGAGGGGCCCATGGGGCAGGTGGGGTTCCACTCCCCCAGCTCTGCCAACCTGGCTGGGGTCAGTGCTCAGCCAGCCCTGGTGGGTGTTGGAGGCACAGCGTCCTCCATGGGGCACAACTGTCCAGCGAAGTCCAAGTCCCGGCACTGGACACTGGGGTGGACCGTGCTGCCTACTGCTGGGGGCCTTGGCTCTGCCCTCTGCTGCAGCCTGGGGCCTCTCACTGAGGAACCCACCTGGTCTCCTGCACAGACACTGGGCAGTCAGTGGACCTTGCTGCACAGGCTCAGTGGAGGCAAAAGCGATGGGATCAGCCAACTCCAAGCCAGTTCTAGTATCGCCTGGACGCCCCCAGCTCCCACCCCCCACCCATGGACAGCCAGTGCCCCACCCATGCTGGCAGCTGCAGCCCTGATTGCTGGCCAGTCTCGGGGCTGGGAGCTGGTTCCCAGCAGGGCCAGCCTTTGCCGGGAGGCAGGACAGTGAGTCAGCCCTGACAGCGCACCGGAGCCCTCTGGGATTGGAGGGGGAGCCGGCCTGGTCCCATGCCATCCGCAGGCCCACGGGGCTGCTGCTGCAAAGCTTCTTGTGCTCAGATGGAGCACCAGGGACCCCGAAAGGGGGGACAGGGCGGGGCCCCAGGTGGCTGGAAGCCAACCACGGAAAGCCACGTCATGGACACATTGTGGGGGAGGGGCTTCTCTTGAGAACAAAAGACCCATTTCTAGCTTTGCCAAACTGGGGAGTGGCAAGAGGGGAGAGGGGCACCACCTGCCAGCCCGCTCCGGAGTGGACTGCACGCAGGCACGCCCAAGGGGTCAGCGCCCCAGAGGAGCTCCTCACTGAGCCGAGGGGCCTTGTTAGCAGGCGGCTTCCCGATTCCGTCTGACGCAGGAGAACACTGAGCCGCTGGCACAGGCAGATGAAGCCGCGTCTGTGCCGCCCCCCACCCCACCTCCTAGCGCTCTGTGACCAGGGGTCTCTCTTCCCCAGTTTTTCCTCCAAGAACCTCCACTTCCTGCACACACCATCTCCCTACATAGCCCCTCCACCGTGGCCTCACTTGGACCAAGAGTCCGGGGTACAGGTGACATCAGGGAGGGAGCTACACAGACACCGCTGCGCACCACCCGCCTGTGTCCTCACGACAGTTCCTGCAGCCCGTCGTCCCTGAGCCGTGGCTGCCAGCCCGGCGCCGTGCCCGGGGCGGGGTGGGGGCGGGGGGTACAAAGCAAGACCCATCTGGAATCTGATGGCAGCCCCCCCGGAAGAGGAGGACAGTGACACCCGCAGCGGCCCGGGGCCCCGCCACCGTTCTCCTGCGCGCAGGACCCGTGACTCAGGCAGCTCGCCGCCCCGCCCCATGTTTGCTTTCGGCGCCTGTTGCAGCCTTTTCCCGGCGCCTCCATCCCTCCGGGGTCCGGCGCAGCGCAGGGAACCTTCAGGCCTCAAGGCAGGGAGCGGGGAGGCGCCCTTCGCGACCTTCGCGGTGGGAAGGGGCGGTTGGTCCCTAAACGAGTGCGGGGAAAGAAAGACCGTCCTCGCAAAGCCGGGGCGTGGGACCCGCGAGGGGGGCGGGGCGGGCCCGAGGGCCGGGGCGCCGCATTGTCCTCCCCGGAGCCCGCCGGCCCCGCCTCTCGGGGGAGGAGGGGGTCCCCGGGCCCGGGCGGCGGCGGCGGCGGCGGCGGGAGTGGGGCTGCGCGGGGCTGGTGCTGCAGCGCCCGTGCCGCATTCTGCGGCGGCGCCCCCGGATTGGCCGCGCGCGGTGACGCCACGCGGGGCGCGGCGGGCGGGGCGCAGCCTATAAGTGCAGCCGGCGGGGGCGGCGGACCCTCCGCAGCCAGCCCGGCCGTCCGCGCGCGTCCCGCAGCCGCCCGCCCCACGCACCGAGCATGAGGGAGATCGTGCACATCCAGGCCGGCCAGTGCGGCAACCAGATCGGGGCCAAGGTGAGGCCGCGCGCCGCCGCCCCGCGACTCCCACCACGCGCCCCCCGCACCCCCACGCGCGCCGCGGCCCCCGAGGGCGGGCAGCAGGGCGGCGCCGGGCGCTCCCCGCTGCGAAGCCGAGAACAAAGCGCCGGGCCCGCCCCGCCGCCCCGCGCCGCCGCGCCTCCGCCCCGGCCAGGGCGGCCCCAGCGCGGAGCAGGCCGGCGGCCACGCTCCCTCCGCGGCCCGGACCGCGGGCGCCGGCGGGGCGTGGCCCTCCTCCGCGGGGTCGCACTCGAGCCTGGAGTGAGATGGGTGGGGTGGGCAGGTTTGGGGGGGTTCCCCCTGCAAAGCCATAACGACGCCCTTTGCCCTCCTTCCCCCCCCAGGAACTGGAGACCCTCCCGGCGGCCGGAGCTGCCCCCGCGCCCCCCGGCCTCTCCCCTCCCGGCCGCACCCTGGTCCTTTGTTGAGGGCAGGGTTGGGCCCGCACTGGGGGTGACCTTGGCTCGGGACTGGGCTCTCCCTCCGCACAGCCCCGCCGGGGCACACCCCCGAGTCTGGGGCTTGGGCGTGGGAACAAAGCCGGGCTCCGGGCGTGGAGGCCTTCACCTCCATTGTTACACCCACTCCCCGGAGGTGGAAGGAGGAGGTGGCACGTCCCCAGGCGGCCGGTGCCACCAAGTCCGGGGAGGCTGTCCCTTGCCCAAGGTCACTCAACAAGTCTCCGCGAACACCCATCGCGGCCACAGGCGGAGTGCGTGAGGCCTTGAGGGCCTGGTCCCCTCAGAAGGACACGCGGAGAAAAGGGGGGCTTTGTCAGCACCAAGGCCAGGGACCCGAGGCGGGGCTGGCGTCCAGCTGGTCCCCAAAGGTGGCGGGGGCAGGAGGCTGGTCCTGGAGGGGATGGGGCTGCAGAGAGAGGCGGCCTCTGGAGGCTGTTGCCGTGGAAACCAGGCAAGAACAAAAAAGCTAATTACTAGGGGGCTGGGGTGGCCACGTGGCTGACATGTAAATTGCCACTTAAGCTCTAGGGTGGAGGCTCCGGGACGGGGGTCGCTGGAGGCGGGTCGTCCGAGACCCCTGATCACGCAGGAGACAGCTGTGCGTGTCCGTGGAGGGAGCTGGGGGAGGGGAGGCCCCGGGGACGATGGCCTCCAATCAAATCGGGGCTCCTGGGGCGGTCTCTGACAGCTGCCCCGGCCAGGCGGGAGGGGCCGAGAGCTCCTTAATGTGGCCGCAGGGGCCAGGCCTGCCCTGGACATCTGCTCCTCGGAGGGTCAGGGGTGACAGGGAGGGGAGGGCACCCCTGAGTGCACCTGGCCTGGGGGACGGGGGGCGTGCAGCTGCGCCCCTCCTTCTGCGGGCGGTGTCTGCCCAAGGCAGGCTGCTGCCCACTGCTGCTCCCGACAGTGTCCTCCGCGGAGATTTCCTCCTGCTTCTCGGGGCTGTGGCCCTTGGGTTAGCTCCTGATTCCTTTTTGTTTATTCCACGCGCGTTGCTCTCCTTAATTTATGCGTTTGTGCTAAAAATGAATACCTGGTTCTTTCTGACCATTCCAACGAGAGAGGGGCGGGTTTCGGGGGGACAGGAATCGTTCCCTGCCCTGGCAGCCGCCGCCCTCTGCGTGTTCGGGGGAAGCCTCCCAGCCGTTTCCTCTGGCTCCACGCCCTAGAAAGTCCCCAGAGACCAAACTCGAAGAAAGTGCTCAGGGCGCCCCCTCCCCAGGCCCGTGAGGAGAATCTGCCAGTTCCGTGGCCCTTTCTGTGAACGTGGGAGAGGGGAGGGCACGCTTTCCCTGCCCCCCACCAGTATCCGCCGACTGGGGCGGGCAAGGGGGCTGCTTCCCCGCTGAGCGTCCCGGATCCAGCTGCCCACTCTGGGGAGGTGAGGGGAGGGAGGGGGCAGGGAAGTCAGGGCGACCAGGGGCTAGGAGAGGACATAGCTCTCTGAGTGGGAACAGGAAGGCACTAAGGACTCGTGACCGTGACCTCGGCTCTCCAGCACAGTGCCGGGTCCTTCACTCGCATCACCTCCCCAGGGCGTCGCCCTTCCCCCAAGGATGGGGAAAGCTGGGTTGTGTTTGAATCTGTATCTGCGCGCATGCAGCACGATGCACGGGGTACCCGATCCCCCACCATCGGGCGGATGAGACCGGGGTCCCCACCCTCCTCCTCTAGGGAGGCAGGGCCGTCCTGGAGCCTTTGTCTGCGCCCCCTCGTCGGGGCGGGGCCACGGAGGGGAGGGGCCCTGACCGCCAGCTGGAGGAGGGGTTTCCTGTTGCCTCGCAACTGCCCCCTTCCCCAGCGTCTCCTTAATGAGTCACAGGGGCGCTCGCTGCGCGGGACTTGGGGGGAGGGCGTCGGGTCTTGGAGAGGCTTAACGCCCCTGAGTCGGCAAGCCCTCCCTCCGGGAAAACCACTGCACCCCACTTGCCTTGGGCTCCTGAGCGGGGCGCAGCTAAGGATCAGCACCAGGGACAGCGCCGCGGGCCCTGGGCTTGCCCCGCCTGCAAACACCAGACAGAAAAACCGGGGTTCTGAACTGGGAGATCTAGCCTTGACCCTGGGGTCCACGGCCGCCTGGCACTTTTCTCCTCTGCTGTGATGATCCCAATTATTTATTTAATTTACAAAATTGCGTGTTATTATTTATTAAGTGTTATGTAATCTGCTTTACTAATAAGCTACCCATTTACTATTTTAAGATACAATTTTCATCAGTTTAACTACTAAAGCAATTATTCATAGGGGCCCCTTCTAAAAAATCGAAACGTTGCAGGTCAGGCTGAAGAGGTGCCACCTGCAGTGGGACAGGCTCTGTGCGTGTGGATGCACCTCTGCAGAAGAACACAGCGTCGTCAGGAGGTCCCCTTTTTGCTCTGTGTGTCATCACCCGTGTGCCTTTCCCCACAAGGATGTCTTAGAGATCTCCTCAGTGGTGACCTTTTCCTGTGCCACGGTATTCCAAAGCATATTGGATTTTTAAAACTCCCTCTTTTTTTTTTCTTTTTTTTTTTTTTAAAGTTACCTGTGCATATGACTCTACCGATTGAAATAGCATCTCAGGCCTTTTAGCTCAGCGAAGCCAACACTTGCTGAATGCTTGTATGTGTCTTATGCTGACTACCTGATGCGGGTAGCACAGTGCTGTCCACTTTATGGTGAGAAAACGGAGGTCCTGAGAGGCGGAGCCGCTGTCGCACGCTGGCTGGTGCTGGGGTCTGCTCCCACTGTGGCTTGCCACCTCTTGGGGGAACATGCATCCTGTCGATGTGTTGATGGCGTGACCACTGGGTCACTCTCTCCTGGTCCCACACTTGCTGTCTGGAGCTCATCCCTCCTCTACAGATGTCCCCGGAGCCAGACGTTTGGGATGTCCCAGGACTGTGGGGACCAGCCCCAGGAGCAAAGGCAGCATGGGAAGCCAAGCAGTGATAGGAAGATCTGATAGGTCCTGAATGCTTCTGTGACATGTCTGCGTGTCTATTTTTTTTTTTTTTTCTAAGAACAAAATTAAGGGAGTTCCCTGGTGGTGTAGTGGCTTAAGGCTTCGGCGTTGGCGCTGTCAGCGCTGTGGCCTGGGTTCAATTCCCAGTCAGGGAGCTACCCACATACCAAAAAGCAAAAAAAAAAAAAAAAAAAAAAAAAAAAAAAAAAAAAAAAAAAAAAAAAAAAAAAAAAAAAAAAAAAAAAAAAAAAAAAAAAAAAAAAAAAAAAGAACAAAATTAACATACACTTAATGCAAAAAAGAAGAAGAAAACTTCTGCAGTGACAAAAATGCACAAAACGGGGAAGGAATCTGCCCCCATGTGCTGAAAGATAATCTCTGACCTCTGATAACAGTGTCTCTGATGAATTGCCAAAATGCTCCTATACATTTTATAATAATGACACTGTTCATACTTTTTAGGTTTTTAGCCTACTTTATCTTTCATCTTCTTGTGTGTGTGTGTGTGTGTGAAGCTAACATGTGCATGTGACATGGAATTCCAGAACAACCAAAGGCCCTACTGTGCTGTGGAAGGCAGCTAGTCCCCCAGCCCAGGGCGCAGGCCCAGGCCCAGCTGCTGGGAGATTTCTGTCTTACGTGCAATGAGCACGTGCAGACATTTTTCCAAGTGTTTTTTTAACTGGGCAGCGTGTCGGCAGCGCCTGACTCCTGTGGAGGACTTCACACCCATTCATCTTCTGGGAGTCGCAGCAACCCTGAGGGACAAAGTGGGGGGCACTGGGAAGTCACCCTGTGTGTGTGACCAGTTACCTCCTGCCTGTATGGACAGAGGGCAGGCTCTGTGCGGCCTTCCCTCTGCCCAGAGTATGTGTCCTTGTGTGGACACACGTGCTGATATTCCTAAGATGCTGTTCACATGCTTTCACGGGTCCACTCCATCCTCACAGCGTGACCTGTTTCATCACCAGGCCCATTGAACAGATGAGGACACTGAGGCACAGAGCCTCTTTGGGTCATCCCTAAGGTCACACAGCCGGGAGGGGTAGTCCAACTCCTGCGTTGAGGCCCGGGCCTCCTCCCCTGCCTGCTGCACTGGTGGGAGCACAGTGTGGGGAGTGCTGTGGACCCCTGCCCAGGGGGCAGTGGCGTGGGCCCTGGGAGCTCAGGCTGCACCTGCTGTGCTTCCTGGGGTGGCCTGTCATTGGACACCCTCTACCCGGACACTGAGGGGCATGCATAGCCTAGACTCTGTCTCTGTCACTTGCCTTCTCTGTGCCTCAGTTTCCTTGTATGAAAATGGGATAATAAGAGCCACCCACGGAGGGTGCTAGTTCCTGACCCTGGTCAGCACGTGCAGAGATGGGGCTGTGGGCCTGAGCCTGTGCCAGCTGAGCCTTGAACCACCCTGAAAGTTCTGGTAACCGTGAACGTGGTATTTATTACAGTGATGTTCTGACAGATGACAGAACCTGGGGCTCTTCTGCAAAGTTTCTCAAAGGGACTACTGCAGGCCTTGGGTCCAAGCCCCTAATTTTATATGCAGGGCTTCGAGGCCGTGCGAGGGATAGGGCCTGGTGGGGTTCATGGCCACCTGCTGACCCCTCCTTTCCCCTGACAGTTCTGGGAGGTCATCAGTGATGAGCACGGAATCGACCCCAGTGGCAACTATGTGGGAGACTCGGACCTGCAGCTGGAGCGTATCAGCGTCTACTACAACGAGGCTTCGTGTGAGCCCCAGCCCCATGTCTGACCTGGGGGGGAGGCGGAGGGAACCTGACACTGGTCCCAGGACCTGCCCTCGTATTGATTGACCAGCAGGTGTAACTTGGAACTCACAGACTAAAGATGAGGAATCCTAGTAAATGTCACCACATGAGATTTAAATGTGTTCTGTGGCCACAAGACACATGTACAGTCCACAGAGGAATGGGCAGAACTGGGGAGGGTCCAGAGCAGGGATCACCTGCAGGACTTGGGAAGGGGCTGTGTATGTAGCAACTGGTGTAAATGAATGTCCATGTAGGACGGGACAAGTATTGACCTGCCCACATGGACACGGGAGCTGGTCCTGTCTGTCCAGGGTGTCAGTCCCCATTTCACACATGCTTCCGGCCTCTCCGACCCAGAGTCTGAGCTCTTAGGGTGAGAGCACCAGGCTGGGGGGCCGCAGCAGGAGGCAGAGGGAGGGAGGAGCCCCTGTGCCTCCGACCCCCATGACCACCCCTCTCCCCGCAGCTCACAAGTATGTGCCGCGGGCCATCCTGGTGGACCTGGAGCCCGGAACCATGGACAGCGTCCGGTCGGGGGCCTTTGGGCACCTCTTCAGGCCTGACAACTTCATCTTCGGTAAGTCTGCCCTGTCCCACACTGAGGGCGGCCCTCATCACAGGCCAGCCCAGCTCAGCAGGCACGAAAGGGCGCAGCCACCCTCGCCACAGCCTCTGAGGGCAGAGCTGACCTCGCGTGTTGCAGTTGAAGGCCCAGAGAAGGGGTTCTGTGCAGGAAGCAGAACTGGCTGTACAGCAGAGAATTAGGTGCACAGAATCGTTAGCGAGCTGGTGGGTCAGAAGTCAGGGCCTCCAGAGGACTGGTGTGTCTGAGCACGGCATCGCTGACCCAGACTGTGCCCATGACTGGTCCTGGATGCTGGCACAGCAGCAGGAAGCCGGCCTCACCCCCAATGTCTGCTTTCCAGAGCTCAAAACCCCAACTGATGGACACCAGTCCACATGCAGACCCTGAGCTTCAAGGGACTCTGGGAGTTGTAGTTCATGCTTCCAGCACCGCCAGCCAGAGGATGGGTGGGCTGGAGGGAAGGGCTGATGAAGTCCTAGGACCCCCAAGCAGGGACCCCAACACAGTGTGGGGAGCTGTGGGGAGCATGAAGAGTGGTGGGCACCCCCACTTTACAGAGGGAAAGCAGGCATGCGGCTTCCACAGTAGCCCTCTGGGTCGGGATGTTCGGACATGGGTTGGAGTCTGACGCTGTCTGTGCCACCTCCTGACCCCACAGGCCAGAGCGGCGCTGGAAACAACTGGGCCAAGGGCCACTACACGGAGGGCGCCGAGCTGGTGGACTCGGTCCTGGACGTAGTGCGGAAAGAGTGTGAGAACTGCGACTGTCTGCAGGGCTTCCAGCTGACCCACTCGCTGGGGGGCGGCACGGGGTCCGGCATGGGCACGCTGCTCATCAGCAAGGTGCGGGAGGAGTACCCCGACCGCATCATGAACACCTTCAGCGTGGTGCCCTCGCCCAAGGTGTCCGACACGGTGGTGGAGCCCTACAACGCCACGCTGTCCATCCACCAGCTGGTGGAGAACACGGACGAGACCTACTGCATCGACAACGAGGCCCTCTACGACATCTGCTTCCGCACCCTCAAGCTGGCCACACCCACCTACGGGGACCTCAACCACCTGGTGTCCGCCACCATGAGCGGCGTCACCACCTCCCTGCGCTTCCCGGGCCAGCTGAACGCGGACCTGCGCAAGCTGGCCGTGAACATGGTGCCCTTCCCGCGCCTGCACTTCTTCATGCCCGGCTTTGCCCCGCTGACCGCCCGGGGCAGCCAGCAGTACCGTGCGCTCACGGTGCCCGAGCTCACCCAGCAGATGTTCGACGCCAAGAACATGATGGCCGCCTGCGACCCCCGCCACGGCCGCTACCTGACGGTGGCCACCGTCTTCCGGGGCCGCATGTCCATGAAGGAGGTGGACGAGCAGATGCTGGCCATCCAGAGCAAGAACAGCAGCTACTTCGTGGAGTGGATCCCCAACAATGTGAAGGTGGCCGTGTGTGACATCCCACCGCGTGGCCTCAAGATGTCCTCCACCTTCATCGGCAACAGCACGGCCATCCAGGAGCTGTTCAAGCGCATCTCAGAGCAGTTCACGGCCATGTTCCGCCGCAAGGCCTTCCTACACTGGTACACGGGCGAGGGCATGGACGAGATGGAGTTCACGGAGGCCGAGAGCAACATGAATGACCTGGTGTCCGAGTACCAGCAGTACCAGGACGCCACGGCCGAGGACGAGGGCGAGATGTACGAAGATGACGAGGAAGAGTCCGAGGCCCAGGGCCCCAAGTGAAGCGGCCGGTGGGGCCAGGCCGTGGCCACAGCCAGAGGTCTGCCTGCCCCACCCCGGAGCCGCTGCCGCCGCCCCCCGCCGCACCCCACTGGCTTCCCATCATGTCACCCAGGGCTCCCGCGTGTCTGTCCCTCAGCACCGATCGTGTCCCCACCCCACGGAGTCCACGTGACTGTCTTCCTGCCATAGGTCGTTTCCCTTTCTCTGTCACTCAGCAGTCTCTGCTTCACTGTCACCTCCAGGTCTGATGTTATATGGTTTTGTTCAGTCTTTTTACTGGTTTGTGTTCATATTTTTGGGGGGGTACTTAATAAATTTACTGCTGTCAGATACTCTTGCTTGGTGCTGGAGATTTCTTTTTGTTCTGGAAGAGGAGGGGCAGACGGGGAGCCCGGTGGGGGCAGCGCAAAGGGCCTTGTCTCCCAGGCCGGTGGCTCAGGACTGGCGGCCCTGCCGGGGCCCCAAGGCAAAGCCTCTGAGCACCTCCTGGAAGTGGGGTGCAGCAGCTCCTGGAAGTGGGGGTGGAGAGAAAGTGGGCCTCTTCGGGATGAAGCATTATGTCGGAAGCGCAGGCGTGGCACCCCCATGTCTTGGGAACAATCCCTAATCTTTTCCAGGGTGACTCACGTTCCAGAGCTTTCCTCTGGCTTATCTGTGTGCTGGACGTTACAGACAGGAAGCCCAAGACGGGAGTGGGGACCTTGGGGCGCCCCCGGGGAGAGTGCGGCATGCTGCAGGGCTGGGGCTCGCCCCCTGGTGGTCACCTCCTGTGGCCGCGGGCGTCTGGCTCAGGCTGCGTGGGCGCCAGGACGGGGAGAACACTTCTCCGGGGAAAGGATGGGGGGTGCGCGTGCACAGAGAGACCCTGCCCCACTCGGCCATGCGTGCCCCCCGTCCCTTGAAGGCAGGGATGTCAGGAAGCCTCGATCCCCGCGGGACGGAAAGGCGGCTTCCGTGCAGGTGGAGAGAGGCCAGTGGCCCGAGGGCCAGGAAGGGCCGAGGCTCGCGTGTGCAGGGAGCTGGCGCGCTGGGCGCTTGCGCAGAGCCCGGACTCCACACCCGCTCCCCACCGCACGCAGAGACCGCCGAGTACACGTGCGTGGCCGTGGAGGCCACGGGGCGGGTGGGGGTTGGAGCGCTGTCCTGGCTCCTCACCGCCTGCCCCACGGCCTGCTCTGCAGGGCTGCGGGCCTCCACGGGCCTCCACGGGCCTCCACGCAGCCCGGGCCGGGCGTGTTCTCAGCTCTGCATCTCAAAGGCTTCTGTCACCCAAGTGGAGTTGGGACTCCTGCCCAGGGTCGACAAAGGTCCTCCTGGCTCCTGTCACCCCAGGTGCTCATGCTTGGCTGTCTCCTCAGGGGCCGACACACCACCCTCACGTACCCTTCCCATTATCACCCAGAGTTCACGGCAAAGACATGGCGGCTCGGGGACGGGAGGGCATTTGCCGGCCGGCAAGGGGCAGAGCCAGGTGTCTGGCCTCGGCTGCACCTCTGCTGCCAATACCCCCAACCCACACTCCCCCCCTGAGCACCTGTGCCCACAGGGACTTCCTGTTGGCCCCCGTCACTCAGCTGTGCCCGGCCTCCATGGGCCACCAGCACTGGTGTGGGAGGCGAAGGCAGGGGACCTGGCACTCCCTGCCACCAGGGCGTCCCTGCTGCTCCCCAGAGTTCCTCTCCTTCTTGGCTGCTCACCTCTCACCCCCACGTCGTGCACGTGTGGACACACGACCTGAGCTGACGGCACGCTGCCACTGAGTTCCGAGTGGTTTGTTATGTAGCCACGGGGAAGAGGAGCACGTGGACAGGCCCGAGCAGCACGCACCCCGTAATGAGGGCCACGTGGCGGCTCTCTATGTACCTGCCGTTATTAGGGGGTGGGGGGTGGGTTGTGTGCAGAACACACGGGCAGGAGGCGGCAGCTCAATGGCTGCTGACTCTCCCAGAACCTCATCGAGGGCCCGGCACCAGCCACTGTGGGTGACCCTATTGGATGACGTTTGGGCCAGCCACCTCATTGGCCGTTCTGTCCTCATGTCCACCTGTCTATTTCAGCCTGGGTGAAGAGCCAGGGATGTCCAGATCTTAGCACCCTCCGCCTGGCCAGCGTGTAGGGGTTGCTCATGGGCTAGGTCACAACCACATGTCCAGGGGCAGGGCTGCCCAAGCAAACACAGGATGCCCAGTCAAAATGGGATTTCAGGTAAACAATGAACAATGTCCCACTTGGATGCAGGCTAGTACTAAGCAACTGTCCCTTAGCTGCTAGTTTGGGGGCCTCCAGCACCTGCACAGCTGGACCTATCACGGGGCCCAGACTGTCCGGAAGTCTTCACTCCGTGCACGGATGCTTACAGATAAGAAACCGAGGCATGAAGACAGAGGAGATTGGGGGCCAAACTGCCACCGTTCCCGCCACCCCTGGGGACAGTGGCAGCCTGAGAAGGGGGACCGTGAGAGAGCTAACAGGAGATGACCCTCAACTCTGCCCCTCCTCATGTGGCCAGGTCACATCCCCTCTGCAGGGCACTTTCCCCAGCTGTGAAAAGAACGCGTCACTGCGTGTGGTTTAGGAGTTGGAACTCCATAGAGTCATAGATTCACTGGAACAACAGGACTTCCGCTCTTAACATTCTTCACAAGCTCCTTGCTCAGGTAATAACAAATGAGAGCGTCCACGTACTGAGTGCTGATAAAGCCCAGCCTTTAGAGGCCACCAGCTGCAGCTGCTGTTGCCCCCAGACTGCAGGTGGGGTGGGGTGGGGTCCCCCCAAACAGAGGACAAGCCAGGCTGATGTGGAATTCGGACGAGCGGCAGAGTCGGGCAGATGGAGATGGCGTTGCTTCGCCGTGGGCCAGGTGTGATGTCCACCTCAGGCTTGTACTCTGAAGCTGTTCCAGGGCACCTCAGAGGTCAAGTAGACGTGGGGCATGGGTGCGGACACCCCTACCTGAAGCTGGCGCGTTCTCCGGGTCAAGTGACCGTGTGACTCAGACACTCCAGGCAGGAGCCAGACACCCACTGCCACCAGTGGGGTCTCAAAGAACGCTTCCCACAGTCCACGAGTTTTCAAAATGGCTTCTCGGCATCATACTTGCTGTGGACTCACTGTTTGTGGCCCTCCACCCCCAACCCACATGTTAAGCCCTGGCCCCAAATGGGATGGCACGTGGGAGTGAGGCCTGGGGTGGGGGGTGTGGGGGGATGAGGTCATGAGGGTGGAGCCTCAAGCACTGGGGTCAGGAGAGATGCGGGGAGCTGCCTGTCCCCTTCCAGCAGGTGAGGACCCAGGAGAAAACTGTCCTCTGTGACCCAGAAGCCAGTCCTCAGCAGCACCCGACCGCGCTGGCCCCAAGCCGTGAGACATCGATCTCTGCTCATCAGTCCC
This sequence comes from Lyroderma lyra, assembly GCA_004026885.1. Taxonomy (NCBI): domain Eukaryota; kingdom Metazoa; phylum Chordata; class Mammalia; order Chiroptera; family Megadermatidae; genus Lyroderma; species Lyroderma lyra. Next base: position 36,557 of record PVJL010006506.1, read on the forward strand.
CCGTCTGTGGCACATCCTTAGAGCAGCCCGCGCGGCTTAATCCACACGAGCCCTTGTCACAGGTGCCCCACGCGCGGCTGCGGTAAGTGCTCAGCTGAGAGGCTGCCGTTCGCGGCTCCCAGGGGCTCTGCCGGAGCGTGGGGACTGGCAGCCACGGAAAACGGCCCAGATGTGCATCCAACTCTGATCCCTGCACAGCACAGAGTGAGCCACGGCGGGCGCTCCGCCAGGACGAGCCGGACGCACACCAGACCGGGACGTCCGCTGCCACGAAATTCGAGAAAATGCCACCTAATGACAAAGCAGGTTGGTGGTGGCCAGGGCAGAGGTGGGCCGACGAGAAGACACCTTAGTTATGGTCATCGCAGAGGTCAGCACTCAGCAGGCTGCCCAGTGAACACGGGTGCCCATCACATGTCCACGGTGCTCCGGCTCAGCTGTGCAGAAAAGAGGAACTCCCGGGGGCTCCTCTCCCACCGCAAATCAAAGCCTGGCACCCGGCTCGGCAGCCCTGACCTGCTTCCTGTTCCGCGGGCTCTCGGTTCCTCAGGGCCTTTGCGCTGCGGTTCCCCTCTGGAGACGTTTCCCGAGCCTTCCGTGGTGCCCTCCTGCTCGCCCCTGGGCCGTGGCTCGGGCACCGCGTGCCGGCCCTCCCCCGAGGCGCGGGGCGCGGACACACTGTTGCCAGCACGCTTGCCGGGGTCCCTGCGGGGCTCCTCCCCTGCGGGCCCGGCCTCCCCGCGCACTCCGCCCCTTTCCATGCAGTCACGGCGGCGCGCAGCCCTCGGATCCTGGTGGGGGCGGGGCGGGGCGGGGTCGCGGTGGGGACACGCAGCTTTTAAAGGCGCGTAGGACGGCGACGAGGGTCACAGGGAGACTCAGAGCAGTGTCGCGCACGGCGTGGAAGACGCCTTCACACGCAGGCTTCTCCCACAACGCCGCGCCCGCCCCCCACGGGCTCCGCCGCCCGAGCTCCCCGCCCGCTCCTCCCGGCCCCGCTGCGAGCGCCACCCGGGGTCGGCGGGCGGGCGGGCGGCCGCCGGCGCGGGGTTCCCTCTCCCTGTTCACCCCCTCGGCCCCCCGGGTTTTAAACAGAACTCGGCACCACCACTTTCTTTGACAGGGTGGTGGATTCGACTTGAACCAGGCCTGGGGGGTGACGACGGAAACGCAGTCCCCCCCCACCGCGCCCCCCGCCCATGCCACCCTGCACAGGCGAGGGGAAGGGTCGCCCGTCTCCGTCTCCCGGAGCGGGACGTGGAAGCCGCCGGGGCGCGGCGGTCGCGGCGCGCAGACTCGGGGTCCCCGCGTGTCAGGAGCCTCCCGGCCGCAGGCGGCAGCAGCGGGCGGCGGAGCCGGATACAGTGTAGCGCCGGCGCCTGGGCAGCTTACAATGTAGCGAGGGCGGCGGCGGTCAGGTGAGCCGCGGAGGGGGATCCCCGGCGGGCCCGTGAGGGGCGGGGGGTGCTGGGGGTGGGCGGAACCGGGGCTCCCGGCCCTCGGGCGCCCACTCAGCCTGCCGCGCACCGGAGCTCGAGGAGCCCCCTTTCCCGACGCGGACACGAAGGCGCGGGGGGTGAGGGACCTGCCCGAGACACCAGCCCGCGCCGTGGTCGGGTGCTGGTGACGACCGCCGGTGGGGACCCCCACCTTCCGGTCCTCACCCGGGGGCCCAAGGGGGCGTTGGTGACCTCAGCTGTCCCCCAACCCGCTTTTCGGGCAGGCTTTAGAACCCGAACCGGGACATGGACCCCCTCTGTCACCGATTCCTGCCTTCAAGACGCGCTGTCTGTGGGATTCAGGCGGCCTTTGGGGACCCCATGGATATCCCACCCTCCGAGGAAGTTGGGCGCCCTGAGCCTCAGTTTCCTCCCCTACGCAGTGGGCAGGGTGGGGGACGAGACCCGCCCCAATGTGGGCTGGACAGTGAGGGTCCTCAGAGGGTGTGCCTGCTGTTGTTGTGGTTCAAGGTGAGGGAGGTACCGCTTGAGGGTGGCTGGCAGTGGCACCCTGGCAGGCTTCAGTGGCAAACAACCCTTAAAGGGACAGTAACCCTGCCCCGCCCTCTCCAGGAAGCGTTCTAGGGACCTCCGGTGGTGGCTGAGGTGATAACAGGACCTCTTGGTGGCCAAGCCACTGGCAGGACGTGCTCTATGGTGGTGAGCGCACCTGAGCTTCCACGCGGTGTACCCCCAGCCCCACGAGCCCCTGGGCTTTATTCTGAGGTGCCTTTTAGTTGTAGGTGGAGGAGCCCTCTCCCCCAAAAGGGGCAGGGTTCTCCATCCCTCTCAGTCTCCGCCTTCCTGACTGTTCCCCTGTGAGGCCACGCCCTAATTCCGGGTGCAGGGCTCTCTGTGGGGTGAACCTGGTGTGTGTGTGTGTGTGTGTGTGTGTGGAGGGGCGGGTGGCTCATGCTCAGCTCCGACCGCCGCTGCACCGGCTGGGCCCCCATGTGGGGCATCGCCTGTGTGCCTTCGGCAGTCCCGAGGGAGATACGCTTCTGGAACTTAGCAGGAGGGAGGCTGCGGCTTAGAAGTCAGGTGACCCCGCGCATTCCATCCAGGACCCCTGTGCCAGGCCTGGAGCTGGCGCTGCCCCCAAGGAGGTGAATGAAAGATGCACTCTCCAGGGGTGCTTGCAGCCGGGAGGAGAGCTGCTGGAGGAGCTGAGGAGTTCCTGGCTCCTCTGGCTGTATTTTAAAGTGCTGAGAGGTTCCCTGGGGCTGGGGCTGGACATCAGGTGATATCAGTGACAATTTGCCCACTGCCACCCACCTCAGAGATAGGTATCCTCCCTTATTTATGGGCAAGAAAATGGGGCCACAGAGCTCATCACTGGGAAAGCCAGAGTTAAATCAGGGCCGTCTGATTCTTAATAGTAACAATGACGCTAGTAAGTTGTGCCCGATATTGGATGCCTACTATGTGCTGACCAGGGTGCTCAGAACTTTGATTTTTTTTTTTTTTTTTTTGGTGGGGGAGGGTAGTTCCCTGGCTGGGAATCAAACCCAGGCCACAGCACTGAGAGCGAGAGCTTTATATTAACTGATTTAATCTTAACGATAACCCTACACAGTGGGTGCTACTACTACTCCCATTTGCAACATGAGAAACTGAAAGCAAGGGGTTAGGCATTTGCTGGAGGTCACCCAGAGCTGACAGAGCTGTGATTTGAGTAGGGCCAATTCACGTGATTACCACGAGGCTGTTGGTGTGATCAGTCAGGACCTGTTTTGGTTGCAAGAGACAGCAGTCCCCCTCCCAATAACAGTTGTTTAAAAAGAAGCATGTTTCTTCCTCATTTGAGTAAAGCCCAGGGGTGAGCGGCTCAGGGATTCTAGTCACAACACACAGTGGCTGCTCTAGCTCCATCCATTACATCTGCAACCCAGACAGCAAGAACCAGCCCCAGAAAGTCTCGTGGGACTTTTGTTTACCTGCCATTGCTCAGAACATGGTCATATGACACACACAGCCACAGGGAAGGTGGGGAGTCATGTGATAGGCTCAAAGTCAGGGTTCCCCACTGTCAAAGAACAAAACCAGACCTGGACAGCTGTTAAAGTAGAAAACACATTTTATTCAGGGGAACAAATGGGGAAAGGGACTTCTGTGTAGAGCCGAGCTCAATTTTGATGGCATGGGCTTTGTAACCAAGGACGGAAAATCCTAAGAGGAAACATCAATCCTAAGAGGTGGGTTCTGGCTAAACTGAGCTCATGGGATCTTTGCTGAAGCCAGGCCAGGACACTCAGACATCTGGGGGTGGGGGTGAGGGACAGCATTAGGAACCCCATCAGGTGTGACGGTGACCAGAGACCAGGTTGGGTCTTTTGCTAAACTGACTTAGTAGGTTCTTGCTAAAACTGGGTCTTACAAGGAAGGGCACCGATGGGCCTCAGAAGGTTCGGGAGCCTGAGTGAAGTCTGGTCGAGCAAAGCAGCTTTGTCACAGCTCAGGAGGGGGAGGGGTGAGTCAGTACCTGGACAGCTGGGTCTCTCCCACACTCTGGGTTCTTCCTAGGCCCCATGGCACCTGCCATCTGGGGGAGCACAGGGGAATCAGGGCCCAAGCCCCCTGTGTGAGCTGCCCAAAGCCAGCAGGTGACAAGAGGGAGGGGGCTTGAGCCCATGGCTTCGGTGACCTCCTCTCCCCGTCTTGGCCTGGGGGCAGCCAGTCAATGGGTGACAGGTTCTGCAAGGCTGGAACTTTCAGCCCCCATCTGCACCGCAGAGGCCAAACAGGCCGAACGGGCTCCACCGGTGGTGTGGGAGTGCTGACCCAGGTGCCGGATGGGCCCCACCAGTGGTGTGGGAGTCCTGACCCAGGTGCCGACAGCCAGCACTGGGCAGGGGTGGGGGTGACCCTGGGCAGCCCTGTCTGCTCTGGGCTCAGTTCTCTTGGGAAAGAGCAGATAGGAGTCACAGACTGTCTTGTATAATTAGGAATGATTTCAGCCTGTAGATGGGTGTGGAGAAAGCAAAACCAACACCAGGCACTTACAGCAAAGCTTCAAAGGCATCTCACCCTGGAGGCAGAGAGAGGCTAAGGGCCAGGGCATCAGGTGTGGGGACCTGGGAGGTACAGTCCTGCTCCAGCCGAAGTCCCTGCCTCTCCGGTAGGAGCCGTCAGCCTGTGTGTTCCAGTTTGCTGAGCTCTCTTAGCAGGAGGGCGGGAAAAGCCGTACAGGCCGGTGCGCTGAGCACCTCCTGCCTGTTACCCGGGGTCCCAAGGTGTGAGGGCACACACCGTCTCCCACCACGTGGAGCATCAGCAGAAACGGGGTCGGTGAGGTGTCTGCAGGGACGTGGTTCTCCGTGGGGTACCAGAAAGGTGGGCCCTGCCCAAGGCCATGCTGAGGTGGCAGAGGAGGCCTGGGCCCTGCAATCGGCTCCAGCCCTGTGCCCGCTGTTGTCGTCACTGACTGTTAGGCTCAGGGGCAGTGGTTTTGGGGTTTTCTGATGGCAGAGGAGTGAGGAATGGAGTCCTGGGAGGCGAGCATGATGGGAGCGGTCAAGCCTTCCTTTCTCTGCAAGAGCGAGGGCGTGGCTGCCCTGCAGGGAAGGAGGCGCGGGGACAAAGGACCCTGCGCGGGGACAAGGGACCCTGCCCTGGGAGGCAGGGGGCGCTGGTTCCAGACCCTCTGCTGGGCACCCGCAGATAGGGGGAGTCCTCCCACCCCTGCGTGTCCCGCCTGCAGGGCTGGTAGAATGCTGGATCTCATCGCTTTTACTGCGAGGTACCACCTGGGGCCTGCGTGAGGGGGCTGAGCACAGAGGCCGTCGCGTGGCGGCCCCTCGGCCCTCCTGGGGAGAGGAGGAGGCCCAGCGTCCTCTCTGAGACCCCAGAACCGCAGGGAGGGGTGAGGCTCGGGAGCCTGGGAGCTGGACGCTCATCTCTGCCCGCAGGTGGGGTGCTATGGAATATGATGAGAAGCTGGCCCGGTTCCGGCAGGCCCACCTCAACCCCTTCAACAAGCAGCCGGGGCCAAGGCAGCATGAGCAGGAGGCCGCCGAGGAGGCCCCAGACATCGCTTCCGAAGGTGGGTGGTCGCCGGCCCCGCCCCCACGCCGGCCCCGCCCTCTTCCTGGACAGCCGGCAGCTTCCTGTCCTGCGCAGCACAGCTCGTTTGGCACCTGTTCTGTAGTTTCCTTATTTCCGTCCCCTTATTAGGTTATTTCTTCTTTTCTTTTCTTTTTTTTTTTTTTTTGCTTTTTGGTATGTGGGTAGCTCCCTGGCTGGGAATCGAACCCGGGCCGCAGCGCTGAATCCCTAAGCCACTACACCATCAGGGAACTCCCCTTATTAGGACGAACGCTCCTGAGGGCAGGCGCTACACTGGGGGGTGGACCAGAGCTGAGCGCTGGGACGTGGAACCTCTGTGAGGCAGGGAGTCCTGGGGCTCAGGGCTGCAGTGCAGCTCCGTGCCTTTCTGGAACCTGCGTCCGCGTGCATGCACACGTGTGTGCTCAGGGACTGCCAGGGTTTGTGACGCCGGTCTGTGGACCTCTTAGCACCGTGGGCGTTTTCTCACCTTTTTGAATGAATGGCTCTTTTTTATATTCGCAAACAGGGCGGGGCCAGGGCGGGGTCAGGCTGTCCACTCCCTGAATCCACAAGGGCCTTTTCAGCCCCCAGCTGCCCTAGCCCCGCCCTGGGGGAAAGGCAGACTGACTTCTCTCTCTCTCTGTCCCCCTCCTCTCCTGCACCCCACGCCAGAGGTCCTGCCTGAGCTGCCCCCCGGGGAGTTCCACTGCACTGAGCGTGTGATGGATCTCGGTCTGTCCGAGGACCACTTCTCCCGCCCCGTGGTAAGGTTCAGGATTTGGGCTGGGGGCACTGGGGAACCCCCAAGGTGTGGGGAGCCAGCCCTCCTCCTCACACCAGCCAGCCTCTGGCATTGGGCTGGACCTGAAGTGTGGGGGCCGGCTGCTGTCATATAGGGCTGCCCCCCCATCCCCAGCTCCAGGCTCATGAAGCAGATGTGTGGTTGAGATGAGCCTCAGGGGGAGGGTGGGAGGGACAGAGGAGCCCCTTGCCCCCCTCCCCCCACCCGTCAGCTCAGCAGGACCATGCTTCTCTGTTCTTTATTTCGTCTCATGGAAACCTTATTAAAATAAATAAAAGGGCTTTAATGACTTTAAACAATACATTAAAAAACTTTGTAATTTAATGCACAGTCTCCAACTTTTATTTGAGAGAAATGCTACAGCAACATTGAAATGTAACTGAAATCTAGAACCATTCACCCCCAAAACCCCAGCCAGGTTGTAACCTGCTCTTCACCGTGCACGTGGCCTTTGAGCTCTGCAGGCACAGGTGCATGCTTCATTTGCGTTTGTACCTTCACTGTACCATGGAGCTGCTCACTGACCTCGAAGAGGAGGGGTCCCGCCACTTTGCCTGGTCTTCTGGACCCCAGGTGGCTCCCGAGGGCAGGAGGGGGTGCCGCAGTGTCTCCGGGCTTCGCTGTGCAGCTGGGGCCACTTCCTCTCCCTCCTTGCGGGCGAATGTCATTTCCCCAGCTGTCACCCAAGGGGAAGCTCTGGAGAAGTACGTAGAGTGGCACAGCCAGAAAATCTATTGCATTTCGCAAAGAAGGAAGTTGTGTTTTGAAAAACATCCTGAATTAGGTCTTCGGAGGCCTGCGGGGCCCGCGGTGTGGGGTGGCTCCTACCACGCTGCTCACTTCCCTGGGCCTTGAGCGGGAGTCCCTGACCCCTTTCGTGGAAGTGGAGACAGGGAGGAGTCTGCTCTGGGCCTAACCCCCCATGAGGATGGACCTGGCCTGGACAGGGGCGCAGAAGGGCCGGCGTCTGACTCGGGTGCCCGCCCCACAGGGTCTGTTCCTGGCCTCCGACATCCAGCAGCTGCGGCAGGCGATTGAGGAGTGCAAGCAGGTGATCCTGGAGCTGCCCGAGCACTCGGAGAGGCAGAAGGATGCCGTCGTGAGACTCATCCACCTCCGGCTGAAGCTCCAGGAGTTGAAGGTGGGTGCTGCGCCAGCCCCCCACCACGGAGGCCGCCTGCACTGCCGGGCTGCGGTGGAGAGCCACTGGGAGCGGCGGGGAGAGAGAGACAGGCTCTCCTCCGCCACGTCAGGTGACTTCTCTGTCACTCTGATCCTAACTGGCCAGTTTGGGTCCCCTGCCCACCCCGACCCAATCACTGTGACTGACTGGCCAGTCCTGGGTCACGTGCCCACGCACTGGAGTAAGTGGATAAGGCGAGTTGCACCTTGAAATGCAGGCCTGAGAGGGGGTTGCTTCCTGAGGCCGACAGCGTAGGGGTGGTGGGTCCTGGAGGCCAGCAACCTCGGGCGCCTGTGTCCTCAGGTCTGTGCACTCTAGCTGGCCCCCTCCGCCTCTGGGAATGTAGAAGGCAGCGTGGCCTGTAGGGTGTAGGTGAGGCGGTGATAAGAACGACACAGAACACGCTGGCTAGAGGGAAGGAGGCATGTAACTTTACTACTCGTGAGGAATGCCCTGGGCAGCCTGCGGCCTATAGGGCAGCTAATGGTGTGGGGGCCCCAGGTCCTCCTTTGTCATTGCTCTGCCCATCCCCTGCGTCTGGGCCTGTGTTCAGCCAGGTGGAAAAGTAAGGCACGTGGAGCCGCTCATGCATGCCTGCCCACGTGCCCTGGCCCTAAGGGGGGCTCCGGGGTCCATGGGCTGCTGGGAGGGTTGTCTGCAGTCTGGGCAGTCCATCCGGGCCAGTCACCGTGGTGGTCTGTTGCTGAGGGGAAGCGGGATGTGACGTTGGGAGAGGCGCACAGCTCTGCCACCAGTGGTGCCTGCAGACCGCACATCGAGGGGCTTGTGTGAAGCCCAGCTCCCCGTGACCCCTCCCTGGGCCTCTTTCCAGGACCCCAGTGAGGACGAGCCCAACATCCGAGTGCTCCTCGAGCACCGCTTCTACAAGGAGAAGAGCAAGGGTGTCAAGCAGACCTGTGACAAGTGTAACGCCATCATCTGGGGGCTCATCCAGACCTGGTACACCTGCACAGGTGGGCCAAGAGCCCAAGCAGCGCCTCGGGGCGGGGGGACTTGCGCCCCAGGGTGAGGTACAGACCCTGCAGTCTGCCCCCGTACCTGCGTTGTGCTCAGGCGACCTCTCCTCAGTGTCCTCGTCCCCAGAGCCCTGGGCACGCTAGCCGCACAGGGACGGAGCTCCGCCCCACCTTCCTGGGGCCACATGCACTTCTGAGCTTTCAGAGTGGTGGCCGCCCGGCCACACGTACTTCCTCCAACTTAAATTCATTAACGTAAGTGGCTGGTTTCTCAGTCGTGCTGTCCGCACAACACGTGCTCAGCAGCTGCACGAGGATGGTGCAGGGAGAACGTGCCATCGTTGCACAGAATTCCACTGTGTGGTGTTCTGAATGGGAATCGCTAAGTAAAGGATGGGGCAGATGGGCAGTTTTTTCCAGTGAAGAAATGACAGGGAGTGCCCTGGGTCAGGGATCGGGGTGGCTGTGCCTTCAGGGTGCAATGGAATGGCACCCTGTGACCTCTGAGCAAAACCTTGGAAGTCAGGGAGCAAGCCGGGTGCGTGTGCGTGCAGGAGGGCGGCTGGGCCCCGGCCGGAGCTCGGAGTGTGCCGTATCTGGGGTGCTGCCTCCGAGAGGCAGGTGGGCTCCAGAGGTGGGCTCCGAGGCTGCGGGGTCTTCACAGTGCCGCGCTGGCCGCTGAGCTGAGCATGGACTCACGGAGGGTGGGGGTGCGCTGAGGGTACCCTGATCAGGGTGCGGCGGCTGGGGGCGAGATGTGGCCACTAGCCCAAAAGCCATCTGCAGTCCTGGGAACGGGGTGCAAGACAGAGGAGTTGGGATGAGTCCTCGGTGTTCAGTGTCAGCAGCGGGACAGGGAGTCGCTGACGTCTGAGGTGCAGTCACCATGTCTGGGGTGGGTTTGGTGAGGAAGGGACAAAACCCCGTTCAGATGCCCCACTTTGAAGCCCTCTCCGCGTCCGGGCGGGAATGGCACGAGGGCCCCAAGCTTTTGAACCCGCCGTTCTGGGCACCGTCTGCACAGGCCTTCAGGGCGAGGCCCAGGGGAAGAGGACCAAGGGTCCTGCAGAGAGACGCTCCTGGATTGGCCTGGGAATCGGGGCAGAGCCCCCTTGGGGGTCTCCGCAGCTGAGGGCCCGCCTGGGCCGCAGAATGCCCCTGACTTCTAAGAGGCGTGTTGTCGGCCCCCACCCCACCGCAGGATGTTACTACCGCTGTCACAGCAAGTGCTTGAACCTCATCTCCAAGCCCTGCGTGCGCTCCAAAGTCAGCCACCAGGCCGAGTACGAGCTCAACATCTGCCCGGAGGCGGGGCTGGACAGCCAGGACTACCGGTGTGCAGAGTGCCGGGCGTCCATCTCTCTGCGTGAGTGCCTGGACGGGGCTGCTGGGGTAGCGTGGCGCGTGCGCGTGGGGTGGGTGCGAGGCCGTGGAAGGAGCCCCGACTTTGTCATGACCCGCCTCCTCACAGGGGGCGTGCCCAGCGAGGCCCGGCAGTGCGACTACACCGGTCAGTACTACTGCAGCCACTGCCACTGGAATGACCTGGCCGTCATCCCCGCGCGCGTGGTGCACAACTGGGACTTCGAGCCACGCAAGGTGAGGGCGGGAGGGCAGGGGGCGTGGCCCACAGGAGAGAGATGGGGTGGGCGGGGCGAGGCCCACAGGAAGGAGAGCCCGTGTGCGCAGGCGTGGTGCTGCTGCTGCGGGTCGCGGAGGGTGTGGTGCCCGGGATGCCACTCTGCCATGTCCGCAGGTGTCCCGCGGCAGCATGCGCTACCTGGCGTTGATGGTGTCACGGCCCGTGCTCCGGCTCCGGGAGATCAACCCGCTGCTGTTCAACCACGTGGAGGAGCTGGTGGAGATCAGGGTGAGGCGCGGGGTGGGGGGCCGGGGTCGGGGACGCCACCTGCCTAGGTCCCGGGCCCTCAGGTGTAAAGGCGCTAGAGACCTTGCAGGAGGTACAATGGGATGCTAGGCCCAGAGGCCATTTTTCAAAATTTCTGGTAGCGACATTAAAAGACGAGAACGAGGCAGGTAATAACGTATCTTATGTAACCGGATATACCCATGTAGGACATTGCTGACTCAGCAGTGTTTTCGTCCAGGCTGTGTGCTCAGCAGGAGGGGCGGGCGGGTGGGCAGTGTCCTCCAGAGGCGGTAGGAAGGGACTGGAGCTGCTTCAAGGGGAGGAGGCTGAGGCAGAGTCTGCTGCTTGTCCGTGAGCCGCGCAGGGGAGCTGGCGCTCCGCCTCCTGCCCAGACCGGCCGGTGGGCTGCGGCCGCTGGGGATCCATGAGCCTCAGGGTCCTGCCTGGCCTGGACGTTTTGCTTTGAATGTGTACTTGGCGGGGGCACCGGGGTCTGAGCCCATCCTGGGGGTGTGAAGGCCCTGGCCCGGAGTGCAAGGCGAGGCGGCTTCCACGAGGAAGCGCCCACCCGCCGCCCTCCATCCGCAGAAGCTGCGTCAGGACATCCTGCTCATGAAGCCCTACTTCGTCACGTGCAAGGAGGCCATGGAGGCGCGTCTGCTGCTGCAGGTCAGCCCCCGGCCCAGGTCGGGGGAGGGGCAGATGGGAGATAGCCGGAGAGACGGGGCGGCCTGCCCAGGCCTTTATCAGACCTGGTGCCTTGTGTGTCGCGCCTGTAGCAGAAGGTCCGCCACACTGTGACCTGGGGTAAGCACAGGGGCACTGTGCCCATGGAAGTGTCCTGGGATTCCGTCCTGCGGGAACCACTGGGCAGCCGCCCTGCACACCCGGGCAGCGCGGAGCCAGACACACTTCTCAGGGCCTCCGTGTTGATTCCTTCAGCAGGCATGCCTGAGTGCCTGCCGGGGTTCTGGGAGCAGCGAACACAAGTTCCCTTTCCGCTCTCAGGCAGCACCCTTCAGGTGGGGAGGACGGGCAGAACGAGGGCGTGGGGGCGGTGAGGTCTGTGGACACGACCAGGCAGGGAACCGGGTGAGCAATGGTAGGGCCCTGAGTGGGGGGTCAGGACCCAGAGGAAGTGAGTGTGTCGGGGGCAGCAAGGCGGCCGGTGTGGCCGGAGCGGCTGTGTGGGGCCGCCACATGCACCCCATCGGAAGCCCGTTGCTTCCCTGAGCGCCCCAGGACCCGCTGGGGTGCCGCTCCCACGGTGGGCGTGGCGAGGGCGGGGCTGTGGGCGGGGCTTCACGGGCCCTCGGCGTCACCGGGCTGGGTGTCCGCAGCTCCAGGACCGGCAGCACTTCGTGGAGAACGATGAGATGTACTCCATCCAGGACCTGCTGGACACGCACACGGGCCGCCTGGGCTGCTCGCTCACCGAGACCCACACCCTCTTCGCCAAGCACATCAAGCTGGACTGCGAGGTGGCTCTGCTCCCAGCCGGCGGGCGGGGGCGGGGAGGCCACGCGCCCCTGGCCTCAGGTGCCCTCGCAGCAGCCCTGACCTGCTCTCCCCGCCCCCCGCAGCGATGCCAGGCCAAGGGGTTCGTGTGCGAGCTCTGCAGAGAGGGTGACGTGCTGTTCCCCTTTGACAGCCACACCTCCGTGTGCAGTGACTGCTCTGCCGTCTTCCACAGGTCCGTGTAGGTGGGCCCCTCAGGTCAGGGGCTGGGCGAGGCCGAGGGCTGGGCTTGGCCTCTGCTGCCGGATTGTCAAGGCCCTTTGCCTCATCTTTAGACACGGAGTCAGGCCCTGATGCCTGTGACTGAGCTCAGAGTCCCCCTGGGAACAAGCAGCTGGGGCTGGAGGGTGGGTGCTGCAGGCCAGCCCGGCGCTTCACGTCCCCCCTGCCTTCCCTGCCCGCCCTCCCCGGGGTTGTCCTCCCTGGGGTGGCACAGGCTGGGGGATCCTAAACTTCCTAGTTCCAGCACCTCCAGTGTCTCTGAGTTTTCAGACTTGTCTAGGCTGAAAGAAGTAGTAAGTACTTAGGTTCAAAGAACTTAAGTATTTATGAATTAAAGACTTAATTACTGAATGTTTGGAAAAATAATACACATAAGTTGGAAGAAAAGAACTGTAACTCTTTAATAAGCACAGTTGCTAATAAGTGTGTCCACCTGCTTCTCACACGGGGCTCGGATGGGACACCACCCCGCATTTCTGTCCACACTGATTTTTGCAGGCTACTTGCTGTTTGTCATAGCAACAGCTGACGTCATAGGTTTGCAGAGCTGTCTCAGAAAGGTCTGTAGCACAAACTGATGTTGAAACTGTGAACTCCCTTGAGCTGGCAGTTTGCATGGTGTCTGACAGATGTCAAATATTGCTGTGCCCCCTCCAGAGATTGAGTCCATGGGACCCTGTGCCCCTCCCTGCCCCGGGTGCAGACTGCATAGCGGTGATAGCAAGGGGGAGGGACATTGAGTCAGTAAGAGCTTCAGCACAACTGTCCTTGTCACATGGTAATGAGGCAGCGGGTGCGGCCCCCTGAGGAGTGGCAACACCAGGCCTGGCAGATGCTTCTGGGTTCAGCCCTGCTTGTGCCTTTGGGGGAGACACCCTGCCTCAGTTTCCCCCACTGACTTCGGAAGCTTGTGAAGACTTACTGACAACATCTTACATGCAGAGAGCGTTGACCCTCTCTCCCTGTCCCCAGGGACTGCTACTACGACAACTCCACCACGTGCCCCAAGTGTGCCCGGCTCACCTTGCGAAAGCGGTCACTCTTCCAGGAGCCTGGGACGGACACAGACGCCTAGAGCGACGGGCTCCCATCCTGCTGGTCATTGCCGAAGTCGAGGTGTTTCTTGTGCTCTGGAGACTCCGAGGGTGCAGCCCCTGGACCTGACCCCTGTGCTGAGCCAGAGGGGTGGAAGAACTGCAAGGACCATCCCCCCGGGTCCTTGGTGGGACTTGGGGCGGTGCCTGGCTGTTTGCTGGGTATGCGGCTATGCAGGCCAGAACGTGCCCCCACGGCAGGGCTCCTTGGGCAGGGGAATAGGGGAGGACTTCTTGTCTCTCCCACGGGGGGGTCAGGGCCACCCTGGGAGCCGCAGAGGGTTTCAGAGGAGTGGCCCGCATGACCCAAGGCTGCCGGCTGCAGACACCCAGCCTTGGCCTGAGTCTGCTCTGCAGTGAATGGTCTGTGGTCTATCTGGATGCTCCCATCCCCCGCTCCCTGAGCCCTGTCTCTCTGGTTGCCCCTGGCCGGGGCTCTTCACAACTGTCCCTGAGGCTCTGAAATAGATTAGGGGTTGCCTGGGGAGGACAGGGATTGGTTGACAGGGCCAGTCCAGGGATTACAGGCCATCTTTGTGCAGCAGGAGTGAAGGGGCCATGGGGCTCACCCCCAGGTGGGCTGGCCACTGTTGCCTTGGCCCAGCCCAGCTCACCCTGGTGCTCTAAGCTGGGTGGCTAGGCATCCATCCCAAAGAGGCTATCCTGCCTCCAGGGGTGCCCCCAGGAAGGTCCCAGGGTAGGCAAGAGGGGCAGTTACAGGAGGCTCAAACGACATTTCTGAGGTCCAGGTTTGCCCGAGGAGGCTCCAGTGCCTGTGAAATCTGAACAGCTCAGAGACTGGCCAGGCGCCTGTGGGGTGAGGGGCAGAGCTGAGGTCATGTGCTGGGATATTTGCTCCAGGGAGTTCCGGGAAGCAAGTCCAGAGCCCATTAAGAACTGAGGTGTGCGTAGGCCCATGCCCCAGTGGATGAGGGCCCGCTGCACGGAAGACAGGAGTGGGAGCTGTGGCGGGTCTCCATGTTTGCCGGAACGCTCTGTGCTCTGGGGACCTTGCAGCGAGGGGAAGGCCCATGGGAAGAGCACATTTCAGGGCATGGCTTCCCAGTCTTTCTCCTGCCCTGGACGGTGCTTTGTTTTTACTAATAGGTGGCTGGTGGTGGGCAGCACAAGGGTCAGCTCAGCTTGCTGGCCAATGCGAGGGTGGGTCAAGGCAGATCATGTGGTGGCTTTAGGTTGTGTGTGCTGACCTGCTCCATGTGACAGTGGAGAGACTACTGTTGAGGTGGGGTCAGCACTGGGCCCTGGGCCTGCTTCTGTCGTGGGGCTGGTAGCCATTCCCAGATTGCTGATGTGATCAACATCACGTTGTTCAGTGACAGTCAGAGAAAATATTCGGATGCCGGACAGAACTGGCCCCCCAAACACCCCTCCCCACCCACCTGTGAGGATGGTCTGAGCGGAATCACGTGGCCTTTCTGAATGAACAGCACTGTAATGAGAACTCACTGAGGGACCAGTTTGCACAGCCAGCACCACACAGAAACGCAGCAAGGGCCACCAGCTGTAACAGTGCTGCAGCCACTGTCTCATTAAATCTGTCCTCTAGACTCTGCTGTGTGTGGTGAATGGGGGACAAGGCAAACCAGCCTTCCCCATCCAGTGTAATCTGGTTTGGGGAGAAGCAGACATTCTTCATGGGTGGGGAGCAGCTCAGCTGTGGGTGTCACACGAGCCTGAGTGGTCGGATTCCTCCCAGCCTGCATTTCTTCTGTGGGAAGGGTCGCTTGGGTTCTGCGAGGCACTGCGCCCTGGGCCGGGCATGCAGACAGTGCTCCGCAAACAGGAGTGATGTCTTGTTTTCAGAATCACAGTGGAAGGATTGTGTCATTTCCCGCAGTAACGAGAGTCGCAGGTCCAGCTCCTAGCAGCCTGTCCCATCTTCACAAGCTAGACCCCGACAAGGGCCCTCAGTGCAACTCAAGGCCACTCCCCATTGCCCTTGGACTTCAGGAAACCATAACCCCCACTCCCAAGCCGCATCCAAACCTCTGCGGACAGGTTTTTCTGCAGAGATGTGATCTACAGTTTTGACTGGGATCTCCAAGGGGCCAAGGCCCAGGAAACATGGGATCTCTGCCTTCTAAGGTGTCTATGCATCATCTATGACCAGTTGCAACACAGGCTGGCAGCAGCCTTGTTCCAAGAGAGACCAGAGCACTCTACGGGGCACCACAGGGCCTGCGAGGGCTGCTGTGGACCCGGCACTAGCGCTTGAGCTGTGCCTCCATCTGCAAATAACTAAAGCTCTTCTTGGGTCATGAGGTGGCAGATGCAATCTTCCCCTCCCCCCACTTTCAGGTGATGACACAGTATTTTAACATTTTTACCTCGACAAACCCAGATTTATAGAAACGGTGCATTCCATTCACTCATCTGGATTCCACTAACATTTTGCCCCATTTGCTTTATTCTCTCTCTCCACACACACATTTTTCTCAACGGTTGGACAGTACAATGCACTGATGCCCCTTTGCCTCTAAATACTTTTGTGTATTTCTCCTTAACATGGACATTATCTCACGGAGCCACAGTGCAGTTATCAAAACACGTCTGGAAACTAATATTGACACAATACCATAAAGCCCACAACAAACCTTAACTCAGATTTTGCCTTGCAGTTGTCTTGGCTCTTCAGCCTTTTTTAAACCTGGAAGGGGGAGTTCCCTGATGGTGTAGTGGCTTAAGGCTTCGGCGCTGGCGCTGTCAGCGCTGCGGCCTGGGTTTGATTCCCAGTCAGGGAGCTACCCGCATACCAAAAAAAAAAAAAAAAAAAAAAAGAAAAAAGATAAACCTGGAAGGGTGCCATGACATTGATATTTCTGAAAGGTACAGGCTAATTATTTTGAAGAATGGCCTTCAGTGTGGACTTCTCTGATTGGATTCAGGCTTTGCCCTTTTGGTAGAAATTCCAGAGGTGATGCTGCATCCTCAGTGAATCGTCTGTCTCCTGTGTCCTTTGGACCTATTCCTTGTCATTCTTTAGGTCCTCATTTACTTTCTAGCACAGCAAGGCGTTCTGGGCTTGTACTTTCCCAGTCCCAGCCCTGAAACGGGCCACTTCATTAATTATGAAGTCAAGTTTCTTCTGCTATGTTTCAAGATCTCATTTATTTATTTATGGATTATATACTTGGTTCACTTTTCTACTATATTTTTGCTATTTTTTTCTTCTCAATCTTACCGAGTTCCTCACATATCAGATATTATTAGCCTATTGTCTGTACACTATGTTGCAAATATTTTCTTCCAGTTTGTCAATTGCCTTTGGCTTTGCAGCTTTCCCCATGGAAAGGTTTGGTTTTGTTTATATTTGTGTATGGCCAAATTGATTAATCCTTTTAAATTGCATCTGGATTTTGAGTTATAGAAAAATCTTTCCCCACACCCAGGTGAAAGAGACATTCATCCATGTGTATTGGTAGTACTTGCATGATTTCAATTTTTACATTTAGACAGAACCCTTACTTGTTTGTCTGCTCTTCTGTGTGCTGTGAGGTATGGGTCTATTTTTATCTTTTTCCAAATGGTTAGCAAGTTGTCCTGCACTGTTTTCAAAATGTCTATCTGTACCTCTTTCTGGACTTTCTATTCTGTTCCACAGTTCTGACTCCTAGTGCTTTAATTACAGACGCTTTACAGTTTAATGTCTAGAAGGGCTGGTCTCATAGTTTTTCCTTTTTTAAAAGAAATGTTTTCCTGGGTATTCTAGCATGCAATCTTTTTAAAGCACATATTTAAGTAAAATTTTAATGACAAAATTTGGTCCTCTTAAGTGTTAAAATGAAAATAGCAGAAACAGGGTTTCCCAGGATGTTATTAATAAATGTCTGGAAGCAGAGAGGCTTGGCAGTACCTCATCCATTGAAGTCATCTGCTTGTTTCTGGTTTTAATCTAACTTGTTTAGGCACTTTGGAAATTATCCTCAGAGAGTTGCTTTGAGCGCTGCTTTTTCTCATCATACAATTTCCGGAGCAGTTTATCGCATCATTGATTGCTCTGGAAACTTCCAGTGTCCACTCCTCACTGGGGCCACAGCTGGCAAGGATCTGCAATCCAGCTTCAAAGTGCGAGAAAGCCGCTGCAAGCTGACTTGTTAGCTGGCGCAAAGCGGGTACAGCGTCCTCGCTCTCCTCTGCTCCTGGGCCCCGGTCCAGCTGCATCAGGTCCTCATTTGAGAGTGCCGCCTCACGGGACCGCAGCAACTGGTCCACGTCAGCTTCTGCAATCTCTCCAAAAGCCACATTCCTGGCAAGGGTCACGATGCTCTGTTGAAGTTGTGCGATCTTATCTGTTTGGGAAACACTCTGGAACTGAACACACTGGGGCCAAATTTTCTTCCACACATTGTTCATTCTTGCTGGTCTGAGTGCCTCCCAAGCTACTGTAATGTTGTCCACAGCATCCAGGATGCTATACCTTCTCCAAAACTCCCTGACTGCAGCTGTAGCCTCCCCATCTGTTGCTTCCAGGATGTGCTCAAAAGTCCTTCTCAGGTAATGAGCTTTGAAGACAGAGGCTACACCTTGCCTCATGGGCTGGACTGACTCAGCTGTACTGTCATCAAGATATTCCACTCTTATGTTATCAGACAGATCGCTCAAATTTGCTGGGTGGCATGGTGCATTGTCTAGGATGAGCAATGCTTTGTTGGTTAGATTATTTTGGGCACAGTATTTCTCAACGGCAGAGCAAAAATAGTATGTGAACCACTCATGAAAATGCTCCTGGTTGCCCAGGCCTTTTTGTTTGAGTGCCAAATCACAGGCAAATTGGGCTTGGAGTACCCTTTCAGGGCCCTGGGGTTTTCTGAGTGGTACACTAATAAGGGCTTCAACTTAAAGTCCCCAGCTGCGTTGCCACCGAGCAGCAGCATCAAGCGATCTTTGGATGATTTAAACCCTGGCTTGGTTTTTTCTTCCACAGAAATAAACGTTCGTTCAGGCATTCTCTTCCAGTAAAGCCCTGTCTCATCTACATTAAAAACTTGCTGGGGGGTGTACTCACCTTCTTTGATGATGCTTTCCAGCACTTCTGGATACACGTCCTTATTGGCGGGAGCTGTGCTGTTCGTCTTGAAGTGGGGCAGACAATGGCGCTCCTTGAATCTCACAAACCACCCTTTACTTGCACTGAACTTTCCCTTTGGAGAACTTTCGCCTTGTTCACGCTGTAAGTCATCAAACAAACTCTTAGCCTTCTCCTGAATAATGGTGACACTCAGGGGCATGTTTCGCTGGCTCTGGTCTTCAAACCACATACGCAACAACCGCTCCATGGTCTCCATCACTGCACTTCGATGGCGAGTCAACCGAGAGGCTCTCAAGGGAGTAGCTATTTGTGAACTCGCTTTAATTTTTTCTTCATTGTCTCGGATGGTCGCCACTGTGGAGACAGCTAGGCCTAAGGCTTTTGCGATTTGGCTGAGCTTTTCACCCAGTTCAAATCTTCTTAACACTTCTAATTTTATGTCGAGGGTAATTGCTTTCCGTTCCCTTTTAGCACTCGGGATAACCGCTGCATTTGGGGGCCTTTTCCCAGGCATCCTTGTCTCCAAAATGTGGTAAAATCACAGCCGCCTCTGGTGCAAGGTCTGTTGTCACTGCATGCTCCCTTGCAGAACCTACGGAAGAGAGACTGGGACAGGGATGGGGCGCAGGCTGACGTCCCTGGACATGTGCAAGGGTTACCACAGGTTGGCCCAGCCCCCTTGCCCAGAAACAAGCTGGTTCATGCTCGACTCTCAGGCGGACTGCATGGGCCTCTGCTGCTCATCAGAGTGTTCAGTTTCCTGGACAGCACAGCTGCAGGCACATCAAAGTTGGCGCGGGTTTCTGTGATCCTGAGAGCAAAAACTGGTTCAGAGGAATAATGTTGCACAGCATGTACCGAATCAGCTCCTTTGTCCGTGAGGGATGTCGGAGTAGCAGTCCAGCCCACGTGATGAATAAGTAAAGGGGCGGCAGCAGTGGACAACGCGGCGGGAAGGAAGGAACCTGGAGCCCAGCAGGTGCCCGTGCCGTTCGCCTAGATGAGCCGCTGCCCAGGGAGGACCTCGGAAATATGTGCCCTTGCAGATGCCCAATTTAAAATAAGTCTAAGAGAGTTGGGTATCCTCTTAGCACCCAGTCCAAGTCGTTGGCTGGGGTTTCTGTTCTCAGCTGTCTGGGGAGGGCAAGGCAGCGCTTGTTCGAATTCTTAAGAGTCAGGCGATCGAGTGGACACCTAAAGAGAAGTTCCGGGGCCGGCACCGTGGCCTTAGTACGCATGCGTAAGGGCTCCCCAAGCCCGAGGGGCGGCTGGGGGTTGTGGCGCCACTGTGACCTGCGCCCGCCGCACTGCGCGTGCGCGCGCGCCTGCAGCACAAGGTCGGCGGTGGGTAGCTTTCCAGCGGCTGGTGGCGGCGGGCCGCGGGCGGCAGCCGGGCGGTGGCTCAGGATGGGGAAGGACAGCCGGGGCATGCGGGAAGGCCCTTAGGACCGCTCGGCAGGTGAGCGGGCGGCCCTGCCTCCCGATTTCGGGAGGCCGGGGCGGAGTTTGCGCTCGACATGCGCGCGACGCCGCGGTGACGTCAGCCGCTGCGCCGGACGCGCCGGGGCGCGGGGTGGAGGGTCGGAAACCTTAGTCCCGGACGGTGCGGGGCTTCAGTCAGGTCCTCGCGGCCGAGGCGGCTGCCTCTGGCCCAGACTTGTCGCCCTCCGTCGCCCGAGCCCCTGCTACTCTGCCCGCGGTCCCCTCCAGCCTGCCGAAGTCCCCCCCTGCACTCCTTCGGGGTGCGGAACAAATGCCCCCCCGCCTCCTTCGCCCTCTCCGAAGAGCCCCCCGTCGAGCCATTCGCGTTGGGGTCCCGCTGCATTGCGAACCGACCGAGCGTCTCCTCGCGCACCTAGCTCCGACTGCGAGCCCAGCTCTTCCTGCAGCCGCAATGTTACCTCTGCTTTAGCGACCCCGTGGAGTTGCTCTCAGACCCGGATGTGATAATGCGCCCGAAAGAGTTCTGGAAATTGTGACGTTTTGAATTCAGCCATCATTCGCTGAGCCCAGCTCTGCCACTGTAATAACGGCTAATACTGCGTGAGGGCTTCCGTGCCAAGAGCTTTGCACGTTTAAGTCTTGCTCCCGTCCTGCAGATAGGTCCTACCTCACCTTGCATGCAGTCAGGCCCGTCGGGCTCCAGTGCCTTCACCTATGTACTTCTGAATTGTCCCCCTGCCCTGCACATTTCCTATAACTATGATATGTTTCTCCACCTTCAGTAGGTCCACCCCCCACCCAGCTCAGCGCTCGGCCTGCAGGCCTGAGTGTCCACACTGTGGCTGACTGTGCAGCCTGTGGTCTTGTGGGCACAGTTACATTCAGGTTGGCGGCCCTTTTGCTTCTCGAGGAATGTAGTGGTCTAGAGTTTGTCAGAGGTTCCTTGGTGCGTGGGTGTTGTCTCCACGTGGGGTCTGGACACCGGCCACTTGACACCTAGAGGTTTGATGTTCAACAGCCCTTGCTCCTAAGCTTGGGACCTGGTGGTCGGCCCCTCTTGCTTCCTCAGGATGGCGGGGATGGAGGTGGTTTCCATATTGATCCTTGGGGTGATTCCTGGTTGGACGTGGGGTTCATGGGTTTCCTTTCCTCCCACACTCTTGTAGAAAAGCCAGTGGTCACAGCGTGGCCAGGCTGGTCTTTGACACTCCAGGGGCAGAATCTGTAGGGGGTGGGGCTCAACCTGCCTGTGCCTTGCAGGTGTCCACCATGCCTGGGGTGGTGCTTGGCTCCAGGCAGCGCTTGCCCAGGGAGTGGTACCTGTGTACACAGGAGTATCTCTTTGCCTGCAAGTGCGCTGTGCTTGGGTACAGGGAGGCTGAGCAGCCTTTCTTTAGGCAGGGCTGGGGACGACTTGAGGAAGGTCACCCAGAGTGCCCACGCCTAGGGAAAGGGCAGCGACCCCAGCCGGGGGGGCTCTGTGCAGCCGAGTCCAGCTAGGTTTCCCTCGGCTCTCACCTGCTTCCAGGTTGTACAGTTTGGGATGAGTCAAGGCTGGGCCAGGTGTTCTTCGACGTTCCCCGACCTGGTGGCAAGGCTGCACGGCGAGACCAGGCCACTGCCCACCTCATCAGTGTCTCACTGGCTGCACCCATGAGGGGACGCTAGGTCTGCTGGCACTCTGCCAGGAGCAGGTGGGCAACACCAGAGCGCTAGTCCCTGTGGGGGTGGAGTTCGTTCTTGGGGTGGTCTAACCCTTTGCAGAGAAGCCCACCCTGGGGAGCTTGTGGAAAGCATGGCAGCCTGGAGGATGGCAGCCCAGCTCAGCGGCTCTGCTTGGAAGGCGATCTCAGCAGCGCCGGGAAGCAAATGTAAATTCGTGGTAACTGTGAGCACGTGGCTTAGATATGGGCCCTCTGAACACTCGGGGACCCCTGACCCCAGAACCTGCCCCACCGCCCTGGGGGTGGAGTGTGCGGCCCACTTGGCCAGTGACGTGGTGGGGATAGTGTCTCAGGGAGAAGGGTGAGTCCAGGCCCCCGTAGCTGCCCCAGGGAGAGCAGGCGTTTGGCGTTGTGCGTGCGCTCTATAGCACACAGCTGGACCCCACTCTCATCATCACCAGGACAGTAACTGCATCGGTGGCTGCCCCCAGGTGGCTTCGCGGGTGTCTGGGTCACCCTTTGCTCCCCATAACTGCTGGGGGGGGGGCATTCACACACAGCCCCACACCCCCGCTGCTCTCAGCCGGCCAAGACCAGTCTGGGACTTGGTCTAAAATGTTCCAGGCTGTTACGTCTGCCTCAAAAATAGAATTTCCAACTTGACGCAAGCATTCTCAACTTCTGTTGTTTGTAAAATATGCACTGTTGTGTTTTTTAAGTCTCTGGTGCTCACCTGTCATGTAGCCTCTACTAGCTGGGCTATTGGGATCCTGCAGGGTCCTGTCTTGGGGCTCCCTCTGTTGGAGGTGGTGTGCTCCCCTCAACCCCAAGAAGGCCCCACCCATGGCGTCCAGCATGGGGGTCTGTTTCTTCTGAGACTGAGCATAGCCCTTCCCCAGGGTTCAGGGCACAGCCCCGGCCACATCGGGTCATCCCCAACCCTGGTGATGTCCCCTGCCTGCTGCACCCTCATGGCCACATCCCCCTGGGACCCACTCTGTACCAGCTTTGAGTCAGTCCCTGGGTCCGTGGGCAGAGGACAGCTGAGAATCTTCCTTGAGGGCGGCTCAGGGTTCCTGGAACCTCCTAGTGGGAGTGGGGGGCTTTCAGAGGTGATTGAAGTGTTGGGGTGTTGGCCTGGAGCTCCTAGGAACTGGCCTGGGCAGGAGCACAGTGTCTGGTGTGGCCTGGGCTTGTGTGGGGGCAGGGTGTTCGCTTACTGATGAGAGATCCAGGGCGCTTGTCCCTGAAATGTGACCCAAATAAGCTGTCCAGAGTGCAGCGCAGCAGAATCTCAGTCGCTTTGGCTGGACAAACCGCAGAGCAGGGAGCTCGCTCCTGGAGCAGCCCAGCCCGCCCACCCTCCACCATGCATCCCTGAGCTCTGTGGACGGCCACAAAGGAAGAGACCACAGTTGGCCCTGCTTAGGACGCGTGACATTTTAATCCCACGGGTTGTACTTGAGCCTCGTGGAAGCTGTGGCAGGAAGGATGGAAATTGGGACGAGGACCCCATGGGTGGGGTGGGTGGGGCTGTGGCTGCACCCTTGGGGTCGGCTTTAAGTGGAGTTCTCAGCAGCCTGGATGTCCCTGTGCGCATCGCGGGTGGTGGGAGTGCCCCCCAGGCCCCCGGCGGAAGGCAGACTCCTGTGTTTCTGAGGGCTGTGCCCCGCGGAGACTCGTCTTTAGCGGTGTACCCCCAGGGCCACTGCGGAGGGGCCCGTTCCCCCCCCCCCCCGAAACATCTCTGTGGGGACAGGTCCTGGCAGGCTGGCTCGGGGACAAAGGAAGCGCACGTGTTTATTTTAAATCTGACCTTGGACTTGCATTCAGACCAGAGCCCATTCATTCTGTCCATGAAAAGCAGCATTGGGGCAGCCGAGCCTGGAACTCGGGTCCCCTCAGGTCCCCAGCCCCCCTTGGGCTGTTCTTCCCCAGGCCAGGATGCTGGCTGGGCACACAGCCCCACCTGTGTGACAGGCTGTGGGGACGCGTCCCGGGTGAGGGACAGGGAGAAGGCGAACCCCGTCCCCCTTCCCCCTTCCCCCAGCAGTCTGAGGCCTTCCTGCGTATCTGGTGTCTGAGCCAAGTGGACTGGGCCTGTCTGCGTCTCAGGGCCCAGGATGAGCGGGGTCTCAGGGCCTGGGGACGGGGCCCTAGTGCTGCAGTGCTCCTGGGTGGCAGATAGGGGACAGGGTTGAAATCAAGATGGCAATTTTCAGGACTGAGTCCCCCCCTCCCCCCATGGACTTGACTGGACAGCAGAGCAGCCCGTGGGCTGGCACTCAGTGTGGCCGCTCACAGCAGAACCCCGAGATTGCCCAGGGGTGTACAGGGCGGCTGTCATTTCAGGTTCCCGCTCACCCCACACCCACTTGGGAATCTCATGACAGACAAGAGCACCAGTCCCGTGGACAGAAGTTTCCAGCAGGCTTGGCCGCTCCCGTTTCATCCCTGGGCAGTGTCAGCCCTGATCCAGGGACCAGGAGGGAGCTGGACGTAAGGCCGCTGGGCTGTGCTTGTGCTGGGGTGCCGGGGCCACACGGCTGGGCCCCTCACCTCGGCCAGCCGGCCTAGTCCTCCTTGGGCCTCTGCACAGTGAGAGCTGTGTCCACGGTCGCCGGCTGCCGCTCGGGGTCCCCAAGGGGCTGCTGCTCGCGGTTCTGCTCGGTCCTGATGCGCGTCTGGGAGGCGGGTCGCAGGCAGCCAGGCCGGGGCAGGGGCTGCAGGCCTGGGGAACACAGGGTGCGGTCAGCATGGCTGTGGCCCCGGATCTCTCGGAGCTGTTGGGCTGGGCCTGGGCCTGCCTCCAGCACAAGGTCCCCTCACATGTCAGGGTCCCCTGAGTGCTCAGAAAATGCGAGTGCTGGGCCACCAGCCACCTGGACTTGTGGGTCTGGGTGCCCCTGAGCAGCCGCCCACACCCTTGCTCCCCAGGGCGCAGGCCCCGCAGGGCTGGGCTCCTGGCCGCCCGCCCCCATCTGCGTGGAGGGGGAGGCCTGGGCCCACCACCCTCTGGCTGCTGTCTGAGGTCTCCCGGGCCTTGGGCCAAGGGCGATGCTTCCTCGGGAACCACAGGGGAAACCGAGTCAGGCAGAGCGATTAGATGTGCGTTTTGCACATTCTGCCTTGAGTGGGTCTGTGGCTCCAGCCTTTTGTTGGCATTTGAAAAGCAAAACGGAGGCTTAGCTGTGACAGGAGAGTCCTCAGAGTTGGGCACACAGGCACGTGCGGTGCAGACATCATCCCAATAAAATTATTTTCAAACACACGGGTTTGCAGGAGCAGTATCTGCTGGCCTCTGGCCCCAGGGTCCCCCTGCAGCACCCCACTTCCCCCGCCCGGCACCCCACCACCAGCCCAACCTGCTGGTGACTCTCCGGTCAGCTGCTCGTCGTCGGAGTCGGCGAAGACCTCAGCCAGCTCTTGGTCGGACATGTCCGTCAGCTCGGTGAGGTCCAGGAGGTCAAAGTGCACCTCCAAGGAGGAGACGCTGCTCAGAGGCTCTGGAGGCAGGGGGCTTGTCATCGGCACAGCCCCCCAGGAGCCCCCCACCAGGCCCAGGGAAGAACCAGCGCTCTGGGTAAAGCCTACCCAGACCCCCGACCGAATGCCTTCTGGGGTCCCCCATTTTACAGACGGTACAAATGAGGCACAGAACCAAAGCTTTCAGAGCTCGGCACCCACCGCACCTGGGGCATTTGGACAGGACAGGGACCCTGCCCCCCATCACATGCCAGGCAGGTCCGCGGTACTTACGCCTCCGTTCTGTGACCTGCAGGAGCCCTGGTGCTGGTGTTGGGGTGCCCACATCCTCCTCAGCCACGGGCGAGTGGCCGCTGTCCCCCGTCCCATGGGCCAGGTTGCCCAGAGCAGCCTGTGGCACCTCAACTTCCACTGTCTCTGCAAAAGACAGAATGTGTCTCCCCGCAAGTGAGGACTTGAGAAGTCGGCTCATGGGCCCCCCTTTGAGGTGCTGGGCAGTGACCAGGAGGGCTCGGGGTGCTAGCATCCCAGACTTGGGGCGGGGGCTTGTCTGAGGGGCTAGTCCTCCCCAGGGGTGGGGCGTTTTGCCTACTGTGGACAGGGAGGGCATGACTGGCCTCCTGAACCTGACCCTGAACACTTGTGCAGGGCCGCACGGGTGTCACGGGGACTTCGCCACTGGTCCCATCAGCTCAGAGCCCCCAGTGACCTGACACTGTCACTGGTCTCCAGTTTTGGTCCAACCAAGGGTCCGGTGGTCACTCTTTGATCCAAAATGGCCCCTGCACACCTGTCCCCTGTGGGCTGACTCGGTTTCCCCTCATGGTGAGAGTCCCAGGATATAACTGCTCATTTTGTGTAACAAGTCTTTTGTAGGGTGAGAGCAGGAGGCCCCATGGGGACATGCTTGGTGGGGACTGCCACTCAGAGATGGGACCACTGTCCCTAAGAGCACCAACCACAAGTCATATCCCTCCACCCACACCTCCTACCAGCTTCTCCTGCAGAAGGTTCCAGAGCCTGCCTGCACATTCCTGGAGGTTCCACCCCGGGGCCGCCCTCTCCCAGGGGCCCCAGCTGAGTAGTGAGGTTGCATGGGTGAGGCCTGGTGCCCCCAGCAGTGCCCTGTGCCCCTTTGTCCAGCGGTGGAATGCCGAGAGGCAGGTGTGGATGGAGCCCCAGGAGCAGCTGCCCCGAGGGGCCCGGCTGGGGCCACCAGGGCCACCAGCTGCCCGGGAGGGGCAGCATGGTCAGCAGCTGGGATGCCACCAGGCAGGATGTGTGTGTCTGCAAGGTCCCCGCCGAGTGGAGACATGACATCAGCTCACAGCTGCCTGGTAGCAGGACTGCCCTGGCCTCGAGGGGGCACCACCCTCCCTGGAAGTGGCTGAGGGGAGGTGGACCTGCCGGCTGGCGGCCTGTCAAGCTTTGCACCAGGCTGTGTCACCACGGGGCTCGGGATCCGGTTCCCCTCTGCCGCACTTGGAGTGTCTTCTCAGCTTCCTCGGGGGGTAGAGTTACACCCACCCCGGTGTGGGCCGCTGGCCCAGGCAAGGACACCCGGCGGCCCGGAGGGCTCCAGAGATGCGCTGCGGCCCCTGCTCTGAGCCTGCTGAGCGGGACCTCTGCCTGCGAGCTCGGACAGGGATGGGGCGAGGAGGTCCCTGGGGGCCCTGTCATCTGCAGGACGCTGTGCTTTGTCTTCCCCGGGGCTGTGGCGCTGTGGTGCATGTGTGTCCCGCTGGCCTGTGCTGTAGTTCTGAGACACTTCTACACAGGTGGCCTGTGGTGGTGGGTGACTGTCTGGACAGGGGGCTCAGGGCAGGTGCTGCCGTCTGTCCAGAGCCTCAAAATGGGGCAGGTGGCTCTGGGGTAATGACACCAGTGACAGTGCCTCGCGGTGTTCTCTTACTTAGTCTGTGCCAGCCACAGTCCCAGCACTGTTTTTTCAACTAACGTCACAACCAGCTACAAGGGAGGGACGCCGAGTTCTGTGCTTTAGAGATGCGGCACTGAGCCGCTCTGTGTGTCCAGGCACACAGCACAGGACGCTGGAGTCCCAGCTCCCAGCCCCCACCTGCCGGCCTCTGTCCCCAGGTCACGGCAGCGGGCTGGGAATGGGCCGGACGACCAGGAAGCCGGTGCCTGTGCCCTGGGCCCTGACCCAGGTGGGAGTGGGCTTCTGAAAGAAGGGGGGACAGAGGCTTGTTCTCTGCTTACAGTGTCCTGTCCCTGTGTCCCTGGGTGGGGCCCTGCCTCGAGACCAGAGGGCACTCACACACGCAGTGACTGAGCCAGCCAGCAACACCGCCTTCCCGAGCACGCACTCTGTGGCAGGGACAAAGTGGATGACTCCCGTCCTCTCGGGGGTGCGCTATGCTGTGGAGCAGTGGGGGCTGTTCTCCTGCTTTGGGGAGGGGTCCGGACATGGGCGGGAGCTGTGCCACACCCGAAGGGGCCGGGCAGGGGCGCACAGTTGGCTGCTACTCTGAGCTGCGGGGAAGCTGGTGAAGGGCTGTGAGCTGAGTGGGCAGCACCCACTTGCTCTTTTTCGGGGGTGCAGTGCAGGTGGGGAGGATGGAGCCCACCGGTGCTGAGATGGGGGGCAGGAGGGCAAGCAGGCACATGCCTTCCCCATCTTGTAGGGGGGCACGGCTGGGAACATCGATATGCCTGGTTACAGGTCCTGGGGCCCAGTGGCCTGGGAGAGCCTGGGGCCGACGCCCACGGCACACCGGCCTTTCGCTCTGACAGCGTCTCTGAAACAGCAAAGCATCTACGTGTCATCGAGTCAACGGAATGAGGTCTGTGTCCTTTTCCTCTCCCTTTGGCAGTGCCCTGGCCTGTGTCAGAGCTGCGTGGGGAGGAAAAGCAGAAGGTTTCGCTTCTGCCATCAAGGACACTGACCTCTTATCTCAAAGAAAGTGACGGGACTAGAAGGTTACAAGTCAGAAGGCCAGTGCCGGTCCCAGGGACACAGGAGGTCCTGGGCCCCAGGGCAGGCGTGACCTTGGTGTGTGAGGTGGGGTGACCACTTCAGCCCAGAAGAACTGAAAGCACGTGTCCACGCAGCATTACTCACAGGAGGCAAATGTGGACTCAAACCCAAGTGTCCATCCATGGTTGATGGACAAGCAGGTGGTCCAATGGTCCAATCGCACAGTGCATGCTGGTCCGCCATGGACGGGACTGCGGCACTGGGACAAGGCACCATGTGGATGGACCTCGAAAACATGGCGAGTGCGAGAAGCCACCCCAAAGGGCCCCACGTTAGGGTTCCAGGTATCCAGACGTCCAGAACGGGCAAATGCACAGAGTAGAAAAGGAAGTGAGAAAAGACAGAGGAAGTGGATGGGCAGCTCCAGGGGCTAGGGAGGGTGTGGAATGGGGAGTGACTGCTACGGGGTACAGGGTTTCTTTTTGGGGGTGATGTAAAGATTCCAAAATTAGGTGATAGTGATGGCTGCACAACGTTATGAAAACACATTTGACGGCATCACGTCCCCAGTAACCTCATCATAACTCGGAAATGTCGTAAGTCACGGACACGTAATACACCTAGGCTGTGAGCCCAGCGCACCTCACACTGCCCAGAACGTGGACCTCGGCCTGCTGGCAGCTGCCCAGTGTCACGAACGGGGGTCGTGTTGCACTCGTCTGGGAAAAGACGAAGAGTCAGCGTTCACGGAGCCGTTTCACAGTGCGTCCCGCCCTGGTGCCATCGTAAAGTCAAAAATCAAGTTGAACCACCATACGTTGGGGACCACCTGTATACTAACGGCACTGAATTGTATACTTTAAAAGCCTGAATTTTGTGACATGCGAATTATATTCCAATTAAAAACAAAGCCCTGGAGTTCCCTGATGGTGCAGTGGCTTAAGGCTTTGGCGTTGGCGCTGTCAGCGCTGCGGCCTGGGTTCGATTCCCAGTCAGGGAGCTACCCACATACCAAAAAAAAAAAAAAAAAAAAATTAAAAAAAAAAACCAAAAAAACAAAAAACAGCCCAGTGGAAACAAAGGTCAGTTTTGGCTAGAGTGGTAGGGCAATGCCGGGACGTCGGGCGTGCAGTGACATTTGCTGTGCAGCCACTACACAGCAGGCCCCAGGCTCAGAGGCTCCAGGGCCTAGGCACGGTCCCAGTGCGCTGTGGGTGCACCCCAAATCCTGGATGAGTGAGTCCATGATCTCATGCTACAGCTACCAAGTGGCTGTAAGGCCAGTCTGCTACCTCGTAGAAGAAAGGGACAGTCCTCCACAGGTGAGACCCACTGCTTTCCCTGGGGTACGAAGCAGAGTCGGGGTCTCACCGGCAGGCACAGGTGGGGTGCTCGGCGGCCTCCCTGAGCCACAGGCTGCATGGGCTCAGCAGCCCCCAGAGTCACCCTGGTCAGGGCAGAGGTGCGCCGGTCCCCCAGGAGGGCCGGTGTGTGGGACAGCAGCACCTGGGCGCTCAACCCAGCACAGCCGGCCGTGGGGGACCACCACCTGCCCCCCACCCAGGGCCGACCGCTGACGTGCGTGGAGCCGATAGGGTTACCCTGTGCTATGCCGCTGACCTATTTCCCAGCACATTTGTGCTGAGAACTTGTCCCAAATCTCAGGTTCCCTGCTGTGCGTCCAAGGCCCTGGCCGGCCATCAAGGAGGCATTCTGCATTCACCCATGGGCGAACGGGTGAATGAATGAAGTGAATGAATGTCATGAGAACAAAATGGCTGCAGGGAAGGAGAAATGGTCACAGAGGTGGGGTGCCCCTACCCCATTTCCCCAGCCCCTTGTCCCTGGATTCACTGGCCCCCACGAGCATCTCAGAGCTGCTCCGTGGGCCCTCCCAGGCTCAGCTTCTGTCCCTGGGGGCTTGGCTAGACCCCTGGTTTTCCAGGGATAACGGTTGGGGCCCTTCAAGAAATCCAGTCCACCACACCCACACCCCTTGTCACCTCCGGGTCTGCACACCTTGGTAGGTAAGAAATGACTGTTCATTTAGGTGCAAAAATGGGACTTTAATGATGCTCTATAAAATCCTTATCTTTTAGAGACAATTGCAGAAATAATTACGGATGAAATGTGTCTAGACTT
The DNA here is from genome assembly GCA_004026885.1 of Lyroderma lyra. Taxonomy (NCBI): domain Eukaryota; kingdom Metazoa; phylum Chordata; class Mammalia; order Chiroptera; family Megadermatidae; genus Lyroderma; species Lyroderma lyra. The sequence continues at coordinate 66,492 of PVJL010006506.1, forward strand.
GCTACACATCCCTCCCGAAGGGCGGAGGCTGGTGGGGGCTCCGGGAGCAGGTGGCTGTAGCACTTGGCTTCTCCACACTTTCGCTCTTGTGTGGGCTCCACCTGCTCCAAAGTCAAGTTTGCAAAGGCAGTGAAATGAGAGCGTGGCAGTTCGCCCACCCGTGACCTTGTGAGGGCCCATGGATGGGCCATGCAGGCAGGAAACGGCTGTGGGGTAACAGTGCGAGTCCTGAGTGTGGCCCCAGCACAGGGCGGGCACTGAGTGAGCCAGTTTGAGGCTGCCGGTGAGATTCAGACCCTCAAGTGTCCTTAAGGTCCGCCCCCACGGCCCTGCACCGGGCGGGGGTGTCTCCACCCACAGAAGTGGGGCCGGAGGCTCAGCCGGCCGCCAGCTTCGCGCATCCCACAGCTCTGTGCGCCCCAGCCCTCGCTCCCCAAGCCCTCCCCTTCACATCCCACAAAGCTGCCACCGGCGGGGCCTGGGACTGTCGCTGTGAGAAAACGCTGGACCCCTCCCACAGACGATAAAACAAAGAAAACCCCACACCCATTAACCCCTGGGTGTGTCTGGCGAAGCCTGCAGGGAGGGTAATGAGGGCCTCCAGACGGGAGTCTGGGGTGCACCTGCGCAACTCAGACTGCACACAGCAGCGATGGACCCGCCGCTTCCAGAGCCCTCCCGCGGCCAGCACTTTGGGTTCCAGAGGAGGGCGCTGGTGTCGCCTGGGGAGCCCCAGAGGGTCCCTGTGAGGTCAGGCAGTGGCTCCCTGGGACGGGACCTCCAGGAAACCAAGGATGCACCTGGGGCTTGACCAGGCAGGCGGGGTGAGGAGTCGTGCAGTTTGTACCCAAGTTCCCAGGTGGATGGCGCCCACAAACCCTTCCTGAAGGGGCTCGAGAGGGGGTTCCTGCGGTTTCCTCCTAACTGCGGTAGGGTCTCCACCGCCAGAGTCCCGGTCAGGTAGCCGGGCGCGAGGAGGGCTCACTCAGTGCTCCCACATGTGTGCTGCCCTGGGCCTCGCGCAGGCGGGCGGCCCGGCAGGCGTGGGAGCCCCCGCGTAGGCCGCGCCCCCTCCGAGACCCCCGCTCAGCGCGGTGCCCGGCAGGGTTGCGGCCCCCGCCCTCCGCACCGCCGCCCTGGTCCCCGGAAGCCGCTGCTGGGCGAACAAAGCAGACGCGCGCCCCCCACGCCTCGCCCACCGGGGCCCTGAACTCCGGCCCCGGCACGCCCCATCCCCTCACTCCCGAATCCACGGCTCAGCTGGGAGGGGCTCAGGGCGAAACTCTGGGCCGCCCACCCGGGAGCACGCGAGGCGCGGCTGCGGGGGCCGGCAGAAAACGAGGGGGCGGGGACGCGGTGGGTGCGCCCCCCGCCCAGCGCCGCGCCCGTTCCCGGGAGATGCCCGCAGCCCGGCGCGGCGGGCCAGGCTTCCCTGCGCTCCCGCCCGGCGCAGCGGACCCCCGGGCGCGGCGGAGGAACGGGCCCGGGAGGAAGGGCTGGGCTCGCCGCAGTTCTGGGGCTCCCGCGGGGCGGGGGCCGCACTTACCTCCCGGGCCGGCGCCCTCCGGGGCCTCCATGCGGCCGGCAGCGTCACCCGGCCAGGGCACCCCTGCAGCTGCGGCGGCGACTCGGCCCCGGCTCCCGGCGCAGCGCATCGGGCCGCAGCCGGGGGGCCGCGGCGGCGGCGGGGAGGAGCCCGCGGGGCGGGGCGCGCAGCTGCTCCGGGGCCCCGGCCTCCCCATCCTCCCCGCAGCCCCGCAGCACAGGTGCGGCGCCGCCCCGGCCCGCGCGCGCCCCCTGCCGTCCCGGGCCCTGCCGACCCCCGCTCCCCGCCAGCGGACCCCCGACCTGGCCGCGGCCTCCTACTCCTGCGCGCGCACTCACCCCGCAGCCGCGCCGGCTTCCGTCCATTCGTTGACCGCCCCCGCCCAGATATTTACGGGGCGCCAACTAGCAGTCCGCGCTTCGCCCCCGGAGAGAGGCAAGGGCGGAGCCAACACCCGACGGCCCTAAGCGTAGACCGGCGGGTTGTAATAAATGGTAGGAAAGAACACGGGGGTAGAGGTGGCGGCGAGAGTGCTTTGCAGGCGAGGCTGGAAGCGTCGTGGGTGGGGATGGGTGGGAGATGAGGGGATGGGAGCGGGCGGGGAGGGCGCTCCCAGGAAGACAGGCAGGGTCTGGGCTCCGAACGGTTCAGTCACGTCCCACCTCCAAACGCTGGGCCGCTGCACCAGGACCGCGCACACGCCCTTGGAGCACACGCTCCCATTAATTCTCCCAGTGGTCCTAAGACGACGATGTCCTGGTTTTCCAGGTGAAGAAACTGAGCACAGAGAGGGTGGGCAACTCGATCAAGATTGCACAGCCTTGCACTGCAAGCCAGAAGGCCTGAACCCACAACTCGATCAAGATTGCACAGCCATGCACTGCAAGCCAGAAGGCCTGAACCCAAGCCCAAGGTCTGCACTTTTACAAAAACAAAACAAAAGCACGGGGGAGAGGACGATTGTTGCCAGTGGGGACTGGAAATGGCCCCCAGTGGAGGGAGGTGAGCGTGAACTTGGTGTTTGTAGGCAAGCCACCCACTCAAAGGCAGTGAGTTGTTCATACGGGCTTCGGTCCACCAGGGCCCTTACGGCCCAGCCCAGCTCCGGTCACACCCGGAGCCCAGGGCCTTTGAAACCCTGTCAGTGAGTGAGGCAGGCTAGTACTTCCCATTTTTCTTCAGTTTACAAAACAAATGAAAATAAAAACTGCTGTTTCCAAGCGTCTAAAATGACTTCATGACCCACGAGGACGAGCCCCTGCAGTGTGCAAGCCACTGGCCTCCGCTCCCCAAGAGGCAGAGAAGTCAGCCTCTCGGGGACAGCGCTGAGCTGCACCCTGCGTGGTGTGGACAGCGGGTGGGCACTGGCTGCGGGCAGTCAGCCTGGGTGGCAAACTGCGCTTTCTCAACGTGGTCAGAGCAATCTTCCTGGTTCCGAACGTCTGTCAGAACCTCCTGCTGCTATCAGGACGCTCCCCATCTATATGCCTTCCGCGTGAACCTGGGCAAGGCGTGGGACCGCTCTGGCCAATAGCGTGGGGGGTGAAGGGATGCTCCGTGACTTCCAAGGCTGGATCCTAAGGAGCACTCAGCTCTCTCTCTCCGAAGGCTCTGCTGGAATCCCTGGCCATGGGAGCGGCCACCCATGCGTGTCCTTTGAGGCCCCCCAACCCCACAGCCCCCAGTGGGCGGTAGGAGCTGTCTCCATCCTGTCCTGGCCAAGTTGCAGATTCATGAGAAAAACTGATTCTGTCACTGCATGAAGCCACGACATGCTGGGGGTAACTTGTTGTGCAGCCACAGATTGTTGTTTAATAATGATCTGTGTTTGGGAGATGAATAAATGTTTACAGAGGGATGCTTGTCAGAGGCATCCCAGGGGCCAATATTTGTTTATTTTTAACTTTAACCCAAGTGCAGAGAATGACACAATGAACTCTCACGTACCTGTCACCCTGACTCAGCGGTTACAAGTCAGGGCTCGTCTTCTTTCTTTACTCTCAATGGTTTGGGTTGTTCAGAAGTAAAGCCGACACACACTGTATCGCGTCACACGTAAGTAAACACGTCACTGTTTATCTTGAAGAGTCCGGTGTTGTTGAGCACTGTGCTATCCCACCCAGCAGTTTACCTGGATGACCACGTTAGTGGGCATTAGGAAGAGCTAAACACCGGACACCATGGTCAGTGGTTTGGCTGCGTTAACATTTGCTCTGTGATTTTGCAGGAAACTCAGGTGCCATTTATCTGGGTTTCTGATGCTGGATCAAAGGATCATAAGCCACGCCGGTGAAGAAAGGCTCTTTTCTAAAAATCCAAACTGAACTCCAGTGTGAAAAGCACAGGTCGCTGTGGGCCTTGTCGGGAGCACAGGGCCCTGCAATCCACGCTGATGAAGCAAGGGGCAGCACTGGTTTGTGACAAGTGAATACCCTGTCCGCCTCTCCTCAGCTAACCCTCCTATCGGCTGAAAGGAATTATTGTTCATGCGTCTATTTAATGCAGGACTCCCAGCCAGACTTCTAGAGCGAAACCCAGTCAGCACGAGGCACGTGGCAGCTTGGGTCTGCAGAGGACGTGTTAAATGATAGTTGCCCCGCTGTGTTACCCAGCTGCACCGTGTCCTGCCTACCAGGTGCCCTCTGGGCGGCCCGGCCTTGGGGGAGGAGGTCCATGTCAGGCCAGCGGTGTCCGGCCCAGGCGCAGGGAGAGACCAGACCTCCTAAGGGCCCCAGGGCCTGCTATAAATAAACCGCGCTCTGTGCAAGCCAGGGCACTGCAGCTCTGGGCACTAGCGGCTCCTCTCCAAGAACAGGGCTTGGGTGGTCAAACTGGAAGCCCCTGAGGCTCATCCGTGTGGCTCTCAGGTTGCTGCCACTACCGCTGGGTGCCTGAGGCCTGCGCACGACCGGCTGATACGGCGGAGTCCTTCCTCCCTGGGCCGCACAGGCAGACCCAGGCCTTTCTTGCATCCTCTCCAGGGAAAGAAGATTCCGGAATCTTCTCCATCGCAAAACAGAGGGGAAAACACGACTTGCTGCAAAACACGAGTTTGGAAGATGCTGAAGTTGAGAGGAGAGGTGAAGGAGCATGAATGGTCTGCAAAGGTGGGCACCTGCTGGTGACGAACTCTCAGCCTCCTGGGGGACACGGTGCTGCCTGCAGGGGGGCGCGGGGGTGGGGGTGCAGGGATGCAGTCCGCGTTGGCAGTGGTCCCGTGGTCAGGGAAGGAGCCCGGTAACCCCCATCCTTCCTGCCTGTCTTCGGGAGGTCTCTCCCTTTTCCTCACCGGGGAGCAGGGCCCGCAGAGGAAGGGGAGCCCCGCAGAGCAGCTCCTGCGGGTGAAGGGGATGTGGCTGACTTCCAAGGAGCTTTCTGGAACGTGATTTTCCTGCTCACCTTTGTTTTCTTCTGACGGTCTGTGCACACCGGGCGGCCCTCCACCCTCAGCAGGCCAGCAGCGGGGGAGTCCTCCAAGGCGGGCAGGGTGGGGTCCGGCTCAGGCGCAGACTCAGCCCAACTTGGAATCGGATTGGGGGACCGTCCGGGAGTCGTGGAGGCCACCCGCCCTCCTTCCTGGGGGACATCTTCACTGAGCACTTGTGGACTGTTCTAGGCACTAGAGATAAGAAGTGGACGAGACGGTCACCCTCGCCTCCCGGGAGCCTGCAGGGGAGACCGGCAGAGTGCATCCCGCAGCGGAACGCGTTTCGGGCTGCGGGGAGACGCGCGTGTGGCCGATGCCCAGCTGCGGGCAGGACCCCCCGGCTCGCGCGCTTCCGGGCCGGGCCCCTGCTCGTTGCTAGGGACGCGCTCCCGCCGTTGCCAGGGCCGCAGGCCGGCGGAGTCTCGCGAGGATCGCCGATACTTCGCGCGGGACTTCCCCGCGGTTGCTGGGAGACGGCGCAGCTTCCGCCCGAGGTCGCTTTGTCTGTGGGTAGCGGCGCGGCCCGACGTCCAGAGCCATGGTGAGGAGCGGCGGGCCGGGCGGCGGTTAGGGAGGCCTCGGGCGGGCAGGCCTGGGTCCCGGGGTGCTTGCAATTGAGGACTTGGTGCTCTCGTCGGGAAACTCCCCGTGGGGACAGCCCCCGTGGGGACAGCCCAGGGTGCTGCAGTGCTGGGTCCCGCTCCCACTTGTAGCGAGGCGATCGGGCTTCTCCAGGATTCTCTGCTCACGGGGTGGTCCCAGAACCCTCCCTCTCCGCCTCCCAAGACCCGAGGTCCGATGTGCGAGCGGTCCAGAAGACAGAACCTGAGTCAGGGGGATGCCCCACCCGGCAGGGAAGGCTCAGCCAGTCAGATCCCGGGGGCCTGAGGCCTCACCTAAGGCTCCCCCCGGTCTCTGGAATGGAGAGCCTGGGGTGGTCGAGGTCCCTCTACATCGAGGGGACCTGGACGGCGGGCCCAGAGCCCATGGGGCACCCAGGGCAGAGCCTCAGGGTGTAGAATTGCAGTTTCCTTGGAGAGCCTGGGAGGAGTTAAGCCCGCCCCAGTGTAAGCGTCCTCAGCTGCGCCCCCCAAATAGGAGTTGTCAGCAGCTCGGTTTGGAGGCAGGTGCAGCAGGGTGGGTACCCGCCGGCGGCTCCGAGGCCTCTGTGGGCGGCCCCGGTGGCGTCCCAGGTGCTCAGTGGCGGGGACCCTCCGATGGGGTGGCCTTGGAGGAAGGGGTTAGAAAGAGGGCAGTTAGGAGTGGAGACTTCAGTGGAAATCACCTGGACAAAGACCTCCAGAGCACTTCTACCTGAGACCCGCTTGTGGGAACATGAATGATGTTTTCTTTTTGCTTCTTTGCTTTTTCTAAGGTTTACACATTAAATTTTTTGAATCCTAAAAACCTTACAGAGACATGCAGATGGACACACACACACACACACACACACACACACACACACGCACATGGGCCAAAGACAGTCGGGAGCACTGAAGCCAGAAGAATAAGGATTTGGAAATTCAGTATCTGCTTGAGGCGCCCTTGAGGAGTGACTGGGTGGGAGGTTCTGCCTCTCGTCTCGTCAGAATTGGTCCGAGCAAAGCCGTTGGGTGCGGACCACCTACAGAGCAGCCCTGTGGACCAGGGTCCTCTGAGGGAGCTTTATGCCTGGAAGCAAGCAGACCTCACGTTGCTGCTGGCATTTCTCCCCGCGTGTGCTGAGCCGTCTCCTGCAGGCTTCTCTGTGCTTGTTACCAAGCGTCATAGCCGACGTTTGACACTGGCATTGGGGTTCCTCCTCTGAGGCCAAGTAGATTTTGCATCCACACCAAGGAGGCCTCTGCCACGTCCCGACGGGTGGGTTTGGAACGGTCCCTGCTCCGTCCCTTTCTGAGGGAGAGAATGGTCTCCCCTGAAGGGGGGAGGTTGCTTCTTGCTTCTGCAAAGGTGTCGACAGAGAACGAGGATGGTCGAGGGTGGGACACCTTAGGGTCGAGTGATGGGCCCAGGTGGGGGCGTGAGAGTGCGTGGGCAGGCACTCCTCTCCCGAGTGAGCCCGGGAAGGACCTGGCCAGCCAGCATGTGAGGCCACTACGCAGAACTCCCTTCCTCACCCAGTCATCTCTTCTTCAACCGAAGGCGCCCAAAAAGAAAGGCAAGAAAGGGAAAGGCAAGGGGAAAGCTCCCCTGATCGTGGACGGGCTCCCTCCAGAGGACCTGAGCAAGGAGCAGGTGAGTGGGCCAGCCCGGTCCTGGGCGGGCGGGTGCTGTCTGTGCCCTGTCCTCTCTGGTACCTGTGTCTGTGGACCCTGTGGAGACCAGTGCGCCCTCACCCTGCCCTCTGCCCTGTGCTGCTCGCCCTGTGCCTTGCTCCTGCGGTCCCCATTCCCACAGTCCCCCCAGCTCCAGCGCTCCGGCGCAGCACGCATTTTTAAAAAAACCACAAGGCAGACACATTGAAGAACTTTGGTATGCGGGGTTAGGGATAGGGAGGGACGTGCTTTTCTGATATAAAAGCTATTTGTGATTATCTGTGTCTTTCAATCTTTTTCTTTTATGCTCCTGATGTTACAGAGGTCGGACGGTTCGGTTCACGAACTCACCCTAGAAAAAGTGCTGCATGCCTCACTGCTGAAGATCACGGCGGTCACCTTCGAGGCACTCCCCTTGGGAAGCTCTGCACTGACGCCAGCGCCCAGTCCACCCTTCAAAGCAGTTATGGAAGTCTTTTTCTGGAGTGGCTCGCAGACCTGTTGCCAAGGTTACAACACCTTACCCAGTTGTGTACAGTGCTGCTAATGTAAGCGCACGGTGGTGAGTTCGCAAACTGAATTGTCAGATTTTGGGCACGATGACAGCTCTGATGGGTGGACTAGGCACTGGCGTCGGTGCAGAGCTTCCCAAGGGGAGTGCTTCAAAGGTGACTGCAGCGATTTTCACCAACCAGGTACGGAGCATTTTTTTCTAGGATGTGTTTGCGAAATTAATTGCCTGACCTCGTACATGCATATATAGTATTCTTGTTTATTTTATTTACCATGAAACAGTAAGAATTATTTTAAGCCTCTTGTCCATTTCGATGAAGTTAAGGTCTAGAGCACATAATTTTATAACTATAATTTCAGTTAAGAGGTTCCTGAAAACTGCAGCATGTGACAAACTAGCAGCGCAGGCCCTGGTGGCTGCTGGGCGCATCTCAGGCGGGCCTGGGGGCTGTGCATCAGCATGTGCATGATCGTTCATAACCCTTTCTTTTGATGGTTTTAAGGTTAAAAAATGAATACAGCGGAGACTGAAAAAGTCATGTGAGCTGTACTTGGGGAGGGAAGTGACGGCTAAGAGTGGCTTTGTTTTAGAGCAGGTCCTCAAATAATGTCATTTCATCGTAGTGTCGATGAGGTGCCGGAGGAGCTGAGCTCTTGCCTCTGTCAGTTAGCCCATGATAAAGCTGGTTTCCTTACACGTCGTTTGTCTTAAAGCCACAGAACGATGTTGAGCATTGGGCCCCAGGGCTGTCCGTTTTCTAATTTGTTCAGAGATGCTAAACATTTGGTATTTATAAGAAATCTCAATATTGAGGGGTGGCAGAATCTCACGTGAGCCAGTCATTGTGGTGGAAACCTGGTTTAGATGATTTGTCCGTGTGACTCTGGAGTCGGTGACACGAAGGTGTTGAGGTTTAAGCGTTTCAGCCAAATTCAGGAGAGGCTTGCACTTACTGAGTGAATCCTGCCCCAGGCCCTCCTCACATTGTTTCTTTCACCCCTTAGTATTTTTAGAGGAGCGACCCCTCCCTGTTTCCTGCTCACCTTCTCCTCCCCTACCTCCCTTGTAGGGGACGGGGGGGGGGGGGGGGGGGGGGGGGGGGGGGCGGGGGGGCGCCTCATGCTGGGTCCCTGGCAGGTTCCCCTCTGCCCTGACAGGTGGAGGAGCATGTCAGCCGTATCCGCGAGGAGCTGGACCGCGAGCGGGAGGAGCGCAACTACTTCCAGCTGGAGCGGGACAAGATCCACACCTTCTGGGAGATCACCAGGAGGCAGCTGGAGGAGAAGAAGGCGGAGCTGCGGAACAAGGACCGCGAGATGGAGGAGGCCGAGGAGCGGCACCAGGTGGAGATCAAGGTGCGTGAGGCAGGCAGCAGAGATGCCGGATGGGGTGGGGGCATGCCCTTTTCTTGCTTTGGGGTTCACAGCCCTTTGTTTGTGTCCTTTATACTGAGAACCAAAAGGTTTTTTAATAAAAGAGTATGCATGTGCAGGCGTGTATGCGTGTGCAGGCGTGTGTGCGTGTGCAGGTCTGTGTGTACATGTAAGTGTGTGTGCAGCACTGCACATGTGCAGGAGTGTGTGTGTAAGAATGTGTGTTCAGGTGTGCATGCACATGTAAGAGTGCGTGTGTAGGATTGCATGTGCAGGCATGTGTGCACATGTAAGTGTGCAGGGCTGTGCAGGTGTGTGTGTGCGTATAAGAGTGTGTGCAGGGATGTGCGTGTGTGCAGGTGTGTGCACATGTAAGTGTGTATGCAAGGATGTGCGTTTGCAGGAGTGTGCATGTGGGTATGTGTGCACATGTAAGTGCGTGTGCAGAACTGCACGTGTGCAGGCATGTGTGCACATGTAAGCATGTGCAGGTGTGTGTGCATATAAGAGTGTGTGCAGGGATGTGTGTGTGGAGGCATGTGCACGTGTAAGTGTGTGTGCAGGGATGTGTGTGTGTGCATATAAAAGTACGTGTGCAGGACTGCGTGTGTGCAGGCATGTGTGTGTGTAAGCGTGTGCAGGGATGTGCACATGTGCAGGCGTGTGTGCACGTGTGTGTAAGGATGTGCACATGTGCAGGCATGTGTAAGAGTGTGTGCAGGGATATGCGTGTGTGCAGGCGTGTGTGCAGGCATGTGTAAGAGTGTGTATGTGCAGGGTTGTGCATGCACAGGAGGGAGTGTATGTATAGTTAGCATGTGTGTGCAGCAGTGTGCGGTGCTGCTGAGCAGGTGCCTGTCTTTCCGCCTGCAGGTGTACAAGCAGAAGGTGAAGCACCTCCTGTATGAGCATCAGAACAACCTTACAGAGATAAAGGCCGAGGGCACAGTGGCCATGAAGCTGGCCCAGAAGGAGCACTGGGCACAGGAGGGCGCTTTGCGCAAGGACACACGGATACTGAAGGTGGAACTCAAGGAGCAGGAGCTGGCCAATGAGGTGGCGGTGAAGAACCTGCGGCTGGTAGGTCATTGGCTGGCTGCTGGGGGCCATGAACTGTCCTGATTATTGAACAGCAAATGGGAATTCACATTTTGGGCAATTAATTGAGACACATTTTCAAAAAGAATGCAGCCAAACAGAGCCCCTCTGGGGGCTGATTCTGCAGAATTCTGCCTCAGACTCGAGCCATAAGCTGACGAGGAACATGCAGCCCACAGTCCCTCTCCATGTGCCACTGACACCCGATTCCAGCGGCTTCCCCAGGGAGCACGTCCAGTGCATTTGGAAACACAGCCGTTAAAATGTCCAGCACGCTGGTCACCAAGCGGCCACGGCAGTTTCTCAGAAGCAGCTGGCTGACTTTTGAGACCCGTTGGTCTGTTCTGAGGGGGGCTGGGAGGGCCGAGCCTTGTTTGCTGATTGCCCATCATGCCTGGCCCTTCTGTGATCGCTGAGGACATACCAGGGACAGGACTGACACAGTGCCTCCCCACGTGTGCTGATGGCCTGCGTGTAATGTAGATAGCAAGGTGTCAGATGCTCACAGCGCACTCCTGGGCGTAAGTGCTGGGGGAAGAGCACGGGGCCGGGGGCTGCTGGGCGTGGTGCTGGCTTGCGTTTCTGTGCAGGGAGTTCTGGGAATGCCTCCCCGAGAAGGTGACGCTTGGGCAGAGGTGGGAAGGACTGAGCCAGGCTGGGAGACCAGGCCAGTGTGACGGCCCAGAGGTGTGAGGAGCAGGGAGGCTGGGGGTCTGGGCCCTGGGCCCTCACTGACTCAAGGGCCTGTGTGGGATTGGGCAGGGCGAGGACGTGTCCTACTTGGGCTTTCAAAGCTTCTTCCTGGTGGCAGGCGGAGAAGACTGTCCAGCCTGAACAGGGAAACACTCAGGAGTCTCAGACTTTGCAGCAAAGCCTGAGGGTGCGGAGGTTTTGCATCCCCGAGAATAGTCTGGACTTTGCTGACGGAAGCCTGCAGAAGGCTGGTTCCTGCTGAACTCTGGGGCGTGAGGCTGTGTGCTTGCCTGAGGCCTGGATGTGGAGGAGTCTCGTGGGCCGAGTTACCATTTGTGTAAAAACACTGCTCTAAAAAGTAGTTGACATTCCTTCTTCATAGTAAGTGTCTATTGAAATAATAATAATAATAATTTTTGTTGAATGTATTGGGGTGACATTGGTTAGTCATACCTGAGTCAGTTCTCTTCCCATGTACTGGAGACCCTGTCCCTTCTCCCCCACCCGCTGAAATAACTGTTAGTGTTGCTCTGTGCCCCCGTGAAGGAGGCACCTGGAGAGTCTGCAGGCCTGTGTGGGTGTGGCCTCGCTCCATCCCATGAGCAGGTCAGGCAAGAGGCCAAGTGAGGTCAGTGTTCTCAGTGTGTGTTGACACTCTCGTGCTCAGAGGTGGCTGGAGCCAAGGGAACTAAGTTATGCAACGTGGAAGTTACCAAAACCGTGTTATTCTGGGCACGGTCCGTGAGCTTGGAGATGGGGGAGCCCAGCGAGGAGCAGGGCTGGCCCTCGGGAGTGGCTTTTCTCTGTGTGTCCTCCACTGATGGCCTGCTTCTGCCTTTGCAGAAACACACTGAGGAGATCACCAAGATGCGGAACGACTTTGAGAGGCAGCTGCGAGGTCAGTGTCTCACACAGGTGCTGTGTGACACGGGGCCCGAGCCCGTGCCGTCAGAAAACAGTTCACCTCCAGGACTTGTTACCAAGGGGCTCCTAAAACGGGCTCAGATATGCAGGCAGGGAACTTGCTAGTTTCCAGGGTGATGGACCCTTTCCATGTGCGTCGGGGGAGGCGGTGGTGACCACCCACTTCTCACTCCTGGCACAAATCGGTGGCTGGGAGCAGGTGCTAGTTACTCAGTCTCGTGACCAGCATTTTTAGGACAGTCTTTTCCATGGCCCCTGGCCTGCGGATGCCCCGATTTCAGGAGTCTGTGTGGACCATGACTGGTACCCATTGGGATGGTTAAAGCTCAGCTGTTGGGAGCCCCCGTGCAGGGATCGGCTGGCAATGCCTGCCACAGGCAGCGGGCAGGACACAATGGTATGTGTGCCAAATGTGTCCTCTGTGAGCATCAGCAGAAAAAACTCCACCTAAACCCTCCCCACTCTTTGGAAGAACCTGCTTGCACACCCTTCGTCCTGCTGGGTGTTCTTGTCGTGCAGGCGGCCGGTTCTTCCTCTGCTGAGCTGCTTGCTGGCTGCTGCCTTTCAGAAATTGAGGCCAAGTACGATAAGAAGATGAAGATGCTTAGGGATGAGCTGGACCTGCGGAGAAAGACCGAGATCCACGAGGTGGAGGAGAGGAAGAACGGCCAGATCAACGTGCTGATGCAGCAGCACGAGGAGGCCTTCACAGACATCAGCAACTACTACAACAACATCACTCTCAACAACCTGGCCCTCATCAACTCCCTCAAGGTGCCCCGCGGGCCGGGCTGGGGCGCAGAACCACCCGGCAGGCCCCACGCCCCCGCCCTAAATGTGCTCGACAGTGCCCCTCCCTGTGCTTGCGAGCTCACCTGTCCACACCTGTGGCTGAGCACAGTCAGGACGTCGCCCTAGCCAGTGTGTGGGGAGGGGTAGCACAGTGTGCGCCCTGGTAGGTAAGGGCTCGGGCAGCGGCGCCCTGGGAGCCACAGCACACGGCGCAGGCAGTGTCACCGTCACTGAAGTGTGGGCAGTGATGGGGCTTCCACAGTGGAGAGTGCCCCTCGTGGTGCCCTGGACCGAAGCATGGTCTCGTGGAATCGGCCTTCCCGGGAAGTTGAGAGCCAGTGAGACGTGCGCAGAACGTCGTGTTGACACGTGGCGCAGGTCGAGGTGTTTGGTGTGCGTGCCGCCGGCGGGGCCCGCCTGGGGGCAGGCACGCTGCAGCCCCAGTGCGCCCGCCGAGCCCCCGCTCGCCTGTGCCCGCAGGACCAGATGGAGGGCATGCGCAAGAAGGAGGAGCACCTGGAGAAGGATGTGCTGGAGCTGAGCACGCAGAACCGGCGCCTGGCAGAGCCTCTGCAGAAGGCCCAGGACGAGATGCACGAGATGCAGAAGCAGCTCCGGCACCACGAGAGGGACAAGCAGATCCTGGCTGTGAGTCTGCACCAGAGCCCGTCCCGCCCAGCAGGCCTGTGCCACCTGTGCCTGCGAGTGAGCCCCGTCCCCTCCCAGGAGCACGCGACGCTGAGTCCTGAGTGCTCTGTGTCCCCCACCCCCCATTTCTCCCCAGAGCACAAAAGCACGTTTGAAAGTCACCGACAAGGAGCTCAAGGCCCTACAGTGGGAGCACGAGGTGCTGGAGCAGCGCTTCAGTCAGGTGAGCCACCGGCAGGCGGGGCCCCATCTGGGGAGGCTGGGCTTTGGGGTTCGGGCGGGTAGACCCCACCGCCTGCTCCTTGGTCTGGCAGCTCTCGGGAGGCTTGGGGGTCTCACAGAGCAGGCTGCCCGGTGGGGGGGCAGATCTCCCACGTCTGTCCCCTCTGCTCATTCCTGAAGCAGGTGGAGGTGGCCGGCCCGGGCAGCACACACCTTTTCCGTGTGCACACACGTTTCTAAGCACTGAGCTGTCAGGCGCACACTGGGGATGAGCTGTGGAACCCCGAGTCTGCAAGCGCAAAGGGGGGCCTGCCTGCTGCTCAGCGCTGGTCCTCCCACGTCCCCTTGTGAGGGACAGCTGCTTCCGTTCTCTGCTGTCCCAGTCACCTTGTGTGACTGTGCGCGTCCGAGTGTCTCTCAGGAAAGGCAGTGCACAGCCGTGGAATTCCCAGCAGGCCTGCATTCAGACGTCGGGAGCGTCAGCTTGGAGGGCTCCTCTGAGCCCCAGGGGCTGCGTCCCGCCCGCACGGTCTCCCTGAGATGTCTGGGGAGTCTCGGGGACACCCGTCCCCGCCTCTGTGCGAGTCCAGGGTCTGCCTGTCTCTGAGCTGATTGCTGGTACAGAGCGTCATGGAGCAGGCCGGGTCCGTCCCCGATGTGTGGGAGCGCCCTGTCAGCAGCACATTGGCTCTGGACTGGGCTGCGGCCGCCAGCACCTGCACGTGGTGGCCTGTGGGAGGTGAGGTTGAAGAGGGGGTGCTTTTTACATTTCTACAAAATCCTGGGTTCTTAACAGTGAAAAGTAGCAGGAGATGGAAAAGCACTTTGGTTGATGGACAGGCATTCGGCTGCAGGGCTGTGCTGTGGGTCTCCTGTTTGTGGGGCCCGTTGGCAGCATCTGGGGTTCTAAGGGGTGGATCCGAGAGCACCTGGCAGAGGGAGTGGCTCCCCAAGCGGCTCCCCACCCGCCGATGTTCTACAGTTTGAGGCCCTGCGGTTCCATGGGGCCGAGCCCACTGCCAAACCCAGGGCAAGGCCCGTCCCTCCAGGCGCCCTGGTACTTCCTGCGACACCTTCCCGAGGAAGGGGCCAGACAGCGTTTCCTGCACGCGCCCCGGGGTGGACAGCTGCACCCTCTAACCCTGTCACGTACGGTGTGGTGCAGGCAGTGTAGACGACACGCACCCTTGCCTGTGCATGGCTGTGGTGTAGATCACCTGCCCGTGGGGGCTCCAGGGCAGAGCGGGGAGGCGCTTCCTGTGTGAGATGGCCCGGGGAGGCCCCGCCACCCCGCACCGTGGTGCTGTCCCCACAGGTGCAGCAGGAGCGGGACGAGCTCTACCGGAAGTTCAGTGCGGCCATCCTGGAGGTGCAGCAGAAGACGGGCTTCCAGAACCTGCTCCTGGAGCGCAAGCTGCAGGCGCTGAGTGCTGCCGTGGAGAAGAAGGAGGCCCAGGTCAGCGAGGTGCTGGCCACCTCCAACCTGGACCCCGCTGCCCTGACCCTCGTGTCCCGCAAGCTGGAGGTAGGCCCGGGACGGCTCCTGTGGGGGTGGGGGTGGGCCAGCCCCCCATGCTCCTGCCCCCAGCCAGCAGCCTGGGCTCTGGTTGGGGGTCCCTTGTCGTGGACAGACCCCCAGCACATCCAGCATCTGTCGTGCCAGTGGGAACCCTCACCTCAGGGCGGGGCTCCCAGGCCCCCCTCTCATGTGTTTGGCTCTTTTCTGGGGTCCCCTGGCCCCTCCTCAGCCTCCCAGCACTTTGGAGACCCTGAGCCCATGGCTCCGGCTGTCAGATGGGCTCTGCTCAGCCTGCCCGGCGCTGGGCCTCGCACCTCCGGGCCTGAGCTCCTTGGGCATCTGGCAGCTGACCCAGACACAGGCCTGGGGGACAGCTGTGTGCCCCGCACTCTCCACGCGGGACACTAAAATGTGCTGCTTTTGCCGTGGACAGTTGGGATAGGGAGATGCAGGGCTGGGGGGCCTCTGTAGGGGTGTGGGGACAGCATCTGGGGGATGCTCCTCTGTGCTGGGACTGTCCTGGGCATGGGGACTGCAGTGAACAAGACAGGTGAGGCCTCAGCACCCCTGGGGCCAGCTGGGTCAGCGACCTCTGGGCAGAAGCCCCAGCAGCACCTGGCAGAGTGCTCGGTGCCATTGTACAGACTCGCCCTGCGGCAGCCAGTGGGACAGGGGTGACTCTGAAGCCCCTTAGCTGTGCCCCTCAGTTTGGGGCCAGTGGGGACCGTGGAAGGTTCTGGGCAGGGCTGACTGGATCGCAGATGGGTCACTGCCACAGGTGGAAATTGGACGGCAAAGGCCAGTGCAGGAAGGACTCGTCACCGGTGAAGGAGGGGTTTGGGGAGGCCGAGGGGACGTCGAGTGCACATTTCTGGCTGAGACTGGAAGGGCAGTGGGTCCTGGCTCCGTGGTGGCAGTGCCATTGGGACCAGCTCTCGGGGCCTGGGGCAGTGCAGCCCCAGAGGAAGGGCCTTGTCTGGGCGGGCGCCACTGTGCCCCGGTCTGGGGGCTCCTCTCCGTCCTTGTCACTGTGTGTGACCCATGGTACGCGTGGGGCTGGCAGGCTGCGGAGGGCTTTCCCGCCTCCCCTCCTGGGAGGGCCAGCTGGTCTCAGAGCCGTGTGCTGCCAGCAACGTGACAAGGGGGATAAGGAGGGTCTTCCTCCCGGGTGTCACCACAGCTGCGCCTCCGGGCTGGTGGCTGTGGGTCAGCTCCAGCCTTTCCTGGTCGGTCATCCGGCTCTGTGAGCAGGAGCCCCCTTTGGCAGTGGCAGGTGCAGGGTGTGAGGGGCTTCCCTGGGCCCGGCTGGCCGCAGGGGCGGTTCCAGAACCAGCCGGGCAGCTTCCTCGTGGACAGGGAGACCCTGCTGCCTGTGTCTCTGGGGACGTGGCTATGCCCCATGTGGGTGCACATGTGGGTGGGGTCAGACCAGTCTCCCCTGGCCATCTGGTGGTCTTGCTGGGGCCCCCAGATCCTGGCCACCTCGCCTGCCTTGGCCCAAAGATGAGTCTCAAGCTCACGCCCGCCTGTGTCCCTTCAGGACGTTCTGGAATCGAAGAACAGCGCCATCAGAGACCTGCAGTACGAGCTGGCCCGGGTCTGCAAGGTAGGAGGAGCCGCCCTCCCAGCTGCGCGTGGGCCACGCGGGGTCAACGAGGGCGGTGCCTCCTGCAGGAGCTCTGTCCCCGGGTCCCTGTCCAAACACCCTCCCTCCCACCGCAGCGTCACCTTGGCCTGTCCTCCAAGCAGGGGACCGACATTGCTTTTAACGCTTTCCGACTCCTCTGTGAGTCTGATGGTATGTCTACGGCCATACCACCCTGAACACGCCCGATCTCGTCTGATGAACACGCATGTTGGTGTGCAGGAGGGGCGGAGGGGGCCTCGGCCCTGCCACCGTCTATCTGTCTCCTGAGCCCGAGTGTCCTGGGGCGGCACGCCGTGTCCAGCCTCATGGTGGAGCCCCCAGCTCTGCGCTTCGCCTGCCGGGCTGGAGACACGGGGCTGCCTGCGGCGTGTTGGCCCGCAGTGCTGGTGGGGGACCCCGGTCCTGCGCGTGAGCTCTGGGCCTGGAGCCGGCCGCCGAAGACCGGGTGCTGGCGCTGGGCCTGCCCGTGGCCCATCCAGACCCCTCCCCTCGGTGCCCTGGCACCCTGATGCACGCATGCACAGAGTTAGTGCCGTGCACCCGTCCGTGCCTCTCCTGGGGACTCTCCGGGGCTTCCCTCTGACTGCCAGGGGGCTGTACCCCAGCCAGGGGCTAGTCCCCAAGTGTGCCCTGGAGCTCGGCCTCAGCTCACCCTGACCGCACACCCCGCACGCTCTTCCTGCCTACAACGAGGCGGACGTGCCGGGTGGAGCTTCTGCTCTGAGTCAGGCCGGGCTCCGGGCTCTGCTCCCGCGTCCACCCTTCCGACTCTCCCGGGAAAGCCACCCTTTTGGGAATGGCACCGAAGCCTCATCTGCATTGGCCGGGGGCCTGGGCTTTCCTAAGGTGGGTACAGCCCACCTGCACTCCCCACAGGGGCAGGAAGTCGATGCGGCTGATGGGCTCATGCGGACACACAGGCCGAGCTTGGGGGCAGGGACACTCAGGCCCCAGATGTGCCAGAGTCTGCTTTCGGCTGCAGTCTCCCGTCCGTGACACGGGGACAGAGGCGGTGGCCCTGACTGTGGGAGTCCAGGTGTAGGAACAGCTCCTGCAGAGAGAGAAGCTTTAGCTCGGCTGGGCTCCCCCGCAGCTCCCACCCCTCTCTGGAGCCGGGCGGGCCGGAGTGAGGGGCCGCTTTGCTGAGTCCCTGCCCCTCCCTGACTCTGCTCTGTCCCCGCAGGCCCACGGTGACCTGCTGCGCACCTACGAGGCGAAGCTGCTGGCTTTCGGGATCCCCCTGGACAACGTGGGCTTCAAGCCCCTGGAGACAGCTGTGATCGGGCAGACCCTGGGCCAGGGCCCTGCGGGGCTCGTGGGCACCCCAACATAGCCCCCGCCCCAGACTTCTCGCTGGACGTCACCCCCTTTACACACCAAGGACAGCAGGTGTTTGCTTTTCAGGTTTGTCTGCAAATGAAGGCTGTTCACGTTTGCCGCGTGTCCTGTGCGGGGCTGTGGTGAGGGCGCCTCCAGGGCTGCCTCCCCTGCTGCCCGCCCTGCCCCTCCCACTGCAGGCCGCCCTGCCCCACCGAGCTCTGCCCAGTGACAGTGACCGCAGCAGCCTCGCAGATGCCAGCACTGACTTCATTGGGAAATGAGGGGCCGGAATGCCCCCAGGAAGTAGGACCCGAGGCCCCCCGAGGAGCAGGGAGCCTGCGGTGGAGGCTGGGGGGCTGGGGGGCCGTGGGTGCCCGCACGCCAGCTGGCGGTCAGCTCCCGCGGTACATGGTGTAGGACCAGGGGCTCAGCAGCACGTGGAACTTGTGGGTCTCTTTGGTGACGGTGAAGACGACCTGTGGGGGCAGAGGAGGCCCCAGGAGACTCCAGCTGCTTGGACTGTGGGCCTGGGGCCGGTTTGAGGGGGGCAGGTGCCCCTGCGTCAGGTGCAGCCCCACAGTGGAGAACTGGAAACCTGGTGAGGGCTGTGGGTGGGCTGAGGGGTCCCCGGGGCTGCTGGGGTCCCCAGGGGGTGCACCCTAAGCAGGGCAGGGTGAAGGGGAGGCCGTAAGCTTAGGCCCCGTGAGCTGGATGGGGCTTGGGGAACATCTATCCACAGGGCCGTGTCACCCTCGGCCTGAGCCACAGGCAGGGGAGGGGGGGCCCGAGGCAGGGGAGGTCACTGCCTGCCACCGCCCCAGGAAAGGTGAGAGGGACGCTGGCCACCACAGGACCCCTTCTCGGGCCGGGGGGACTCCCAGGCCTCGCCCTGCGGCCAGCCCGTGGCGCTCACCTCCACATACGGGTAGAAGCTCACCTGGTGCCTCTTCTCCAGTAGCCCCTCGTGTCCAGGGACAGCTTGTAGGTGCCCGCCCTCACCTGGCCTGGTGGCAGGAGGCTGGGGGCCGGGGGTGAGGGGCTGCCTGGGCCTGGCGCTCCGGTCTGCACACCCCGCCACAGGGGCCCCTGCAGCCGGACTCGGGACCGAAGCTCGGGCCTGCGTTCTGCAGCAACCCGGGGACACTGCTGCACTGTGCTTTTAGGAGGTCGCGGCAGAAAGGGGGACGGCCACCAGCCGTTGTCACTGTACATGTGGCCTGTGTGTTCTCAGCTGTACTCTGTGCGCGAGTATTGTTCACAAGCTGAAAGCGTGAAGTGGGTCGCACTGCTCACACTCCTTTACAACCTGGGTCTTCCATTCCCTGGGCCATGCGCGGCTCTCTGGGTCAGTGACTGCGTCCAGGCCCCGTCCAGACAGCCACCTAGGGGCCTCGCTTGGACCTGCTGGGTCCCACCAGCTGGGGCCTCACGTGTCTGCTCCCCCAGTGCAGGGGGTTGGCGGGTGGGTCGTGTGACCCCCGCAGGACTCCATGTCTCCTTCCAAGACCGCAGCTGGCCCTCAGAAGGGACCTGGACCCCCAGCTTTTGTGAGAGGCTGAATAGGGAGGGGACGAGCTCCATGCCCTCAGGCCCTGAACCTTTGGGGCCAGCCCCCCCACGTCCACCATCAGAGGGGCCTGCCTCCTTCAACAACGAGGGTCTGGGGACCCCCTCCCAGGGCGGAGGTGGGGGCCGGGTGTGGTATGGAACCCAGCTTTTACCTTGCCTCTTGCTGCCTCAGTGTCCCCATCTGTAAAAGGGGCAACGGAGGTGCCCGCTCACGGGGAGTAGTGAATAAAAACAGAAAAAGTGCTCAGCGTGCTGCCTGGCACGAGGTTACGTGTTAAACACGGCGACAATGAGGCCTTTTAGATTCCACCTCAGGCCTTACCCAGCCCAGCCCTGGGGTGTGAGGCTGTCCCAGCGGGGGCCACCCGGACTGAGGAACACTGGAGCCCACAGGGGGCAGTGGGGCAGTGGGCAGTGGGGCAGGGGATAGGGGCAGTGGATGGTGGGCAGTGGGGCAGTAGGCAGGGGGCTGTGGGCAGCGAGCAGTGCGCAGGGGGCTGTGGGGCAGCAGACGGGGCAGCGGGCAGCAGTCAGCGCAGCTGTCCATCCTCGGGGTCTCTCTCCTTGGCTGGCTGGGCCCCCTCTACTTGCCCCTGACATAGGCCAGAGCTCAGGACTGGCCCTGACCTCCCGCCTACCTTTTCCTCAGTCCTGTCCATTGCTGGCTGTGGTCCTTGAGGCCGTGTCCAGCACGTGTGTGGTCAGTGAGCTGGTGATGAGCTCCATGCCTCTGCCCTGGGCCACGAGAAAGGGGCAGGGATGAGCGTGCGGGTCCAAGTTTGTGTCCACATGGCCTTCGGGTGAACAGCCCCGGGGGACAGAGTCCCAAACTGCTGCTTGGGCAGGGGCACTGGAAGGACTGTGAGGCTGTTTGCACGCTGACCTGTCCTCACCCACCCCTCCACCCAGCCGCTGAAGGCACCTCTGGTACACAGCTGGCTGGTGCTGGCAGGGATGGCTAGACCCGAACCCAGCTCTGTCACGGGGCTCAGGGGCCACCTTGGACTTCAGCCCCAGGTGGACACGGGCAGAGGAACCCGGTCGCCCCCTTTCCCCCGGGAGCCCAGGACGGCCGTGGAGCTCATAACTGGCAGATTCGGGACAGGTCCAGGTGGCCAGAGGTCACCCCACAACTGCCACCCCCAGAGAGAGTGATGGTCCCCGGGAAACAAGCACCTCCCCGGGCCTGCCCCTGTCCCACGCCTGTCACCTCTCAGGACCCAGGGACCACGTGTCTGACCAAACCAGGAGGGTGTGTGGGGAGGTCCATCTCGGTGCCCACCACTGGGGCCCTGGGGCACTTCATCCAGGTGGGCAAACGGGGCTAATGGACCTGCGGGGCCGCCACGGCTTCCTCAGGGACAGGAATGGAGACGAGGGGACCTGCGGGGATGGAGTGGGGCTCGAGGGGCAGGGTCTTGGGGAGGAGGGGGACGGTTCCAGGGGAAGGGCACAGGTGGGTGGCAGGGCAGGGCCTCAGGGGCTGGAAGGCGGGACATGGTCTGCAGGAGTCAGTCACATTCACTCAATTTCAGACGAGTTTACCCTCAGGCCCGCTCAGCCCCGCAGATGCTTGTCTGACTGCAGACGTAGAAGGGTGCTCTGTTCTGAGTTCTTGACTGACTGTTCTACACAGTGACCACCCCCTCACCTGCCCAGCAACCTGCAGTGCCCTTACCTGGGGGGCCGGCAAGCAGAGTGGAAAGCAGGTGGCACTGACCACAGATGCGGTGGCCACTCGGGTCACAGAGCTGCATGAGTGATGGAGGCAGCTGGCCACGCCGCCCTGTTGCCTGAGCTGCGACAAGGACCACGGACCTGTCCCGTCAGGGCAATCACTGTGGCAGGTGGAGGTGCTCAGGAGCCAGCAGGTGTAGCTGGAGTGGCCTTGCTGGCCTGCCAGGTGTCACGGGGACAAGACAGTGGCCCCAGCCACAGGGCTTCCCAGCTGCCTGTCAGGAGAGAAGAGACGAGGACCCCACAGACGTCAGGCGGAGCCTCCTCGTCCAACCAGACTGTGGCTGCCCGCTGGGCGGGGGCGGGGGCGGGGGTGTAAGCACCAGCCACCTGCACGAGGGACCTGGGACCCTGGGAGCAGTGACAGCAGGGCTGAAGCCCCCGTGCCGTCCTGTGCCTTAGCTTCGGGAGTCGCACTCCTTCACTTTCACTGTGCAGGTCAGCCCTGTCCTTGGAAGGAGGGCTGAACAAGGGCGTGGGTGACAGGACGTGGGCTTGGGGGCCATCCTGGAGGCTGGCGGGCTTACTAGGAATTTGGTTTGTTGCCGAAGGGCTGGGAGAGGAAGCGGAGCTCTCGCCCCTGACCTTGAATCGCTCCCTGCTGTCGTGCTCTGATCGTCGGTTGGTGGTGCGTTGGGTGCAGAGGTGCCAAACCTCGGTGTGATGCGATTTTGTTTCCTTTTACATCCACATCCTTTCTGATGATACAAGTCTGTGCTCAGGTAGACGTAGGAAAGGAAAGTCAGAAGTTTCCAGAAACCTGATGTCACTCTAATATTTCAAGGTGAGACACCAGCCCTGGGGGCACGGGGGGAGGAGCCCTTTCTCTGCCATTGCCCACTCAGGAAATGCCCCTGTCCAGTGATGACCCACGGCTCTTCTGGGGCTGGGAGGAGGCCGCAGACACCTGGGGCTGAAGGAACTGGTACCTCCCATTGTGCCCAGGGGGAGCCTGGCCCTCCTCAGGCAGGAAAGGGCCCCTCCCAGGTGAGCAGCCCACACCGCCTGGGTCAGTCCACGCCCCCAGGCCCTGCCAGCCATTGACTGCTTGGCTCCAAGGAGCTGCCAGGTGGGGTTGCGGGGAGAGTGGGGGTGGGCTCTGTCTCAGGGCCTTGGGGCTCAGGTAGAGGGCTCAGCTGGGAGGAGCCAAGAGGCAGGTGGGGGTCAATTAGCCAATCAGTAGAGTCATTTCGCCCAGACTGTAGACTTGGGCTGTTGGGCATTGTGCTGTGGGTTTCCAGCCCCAGCGGCCCCCCACATGAACCCCTGTGTGCGCGTGTACGACCCTCTGAGGCCCTGCGTGGTGCAAGTGTGCTCTCTTCCTGGAGTTGGCTGCTGGAGCGCCGAGGCTTCGCTCCGCCTTTTCAGGAAGCCTGGCTCGGCTTCTGGTGGCAGCACTGGGCTGAGGCTGTTGATTTACCTCAGGAGCCCCCAAGGGACCCCCCTGGACGCAAAGGTGGGAACTGCCCATGGTGTACAGGAAGTGACAGGGTTAGGTCCGTCATTCAGAAAGAGGGAGCTGGTCACAGCGTGGAGGTTGCACTGCCTGAGAGAGGGACGACCAGCAGGGAGACCAGGGAGTGGACTGGTGGCAGCTGGTGCCGACCTGAGCTGAGGCAGGGCCCCGAGTTTGGTGAGGGCCAGAGAGGGGCTGTGGTCAGTACCGTCCTGAGGAGGAAGCCAGCAGGGATGCCAGAGTTAGCACCCAGGGGGCCTGGGCCATTTGGACACCAACAGGAGAGCGCATTGTGCTACCAGGAGACTATTGGCTAAATTCTTCACTTTTCTGGCCCTTAGAACATAGAGAATGGGTCAGGAACGGAAGAGGGAGGCGGAGTGAGTGCCGACCCCGTGTTGGGCAGGAGCTGACAGGCACCACCTCACTGAGTGCTCACGGCCACCCTGAGTGGAGCGGATGTCTGATCTGACAGACAAGGACACTGAGTTTGAACCTCTTCGCCTAAGGTCACACAGCTAGTAGGAGGGGACAGAAGTCAGCTGTGTGCCCATCTGGGGCTCAGGCCTCCCCCAGAAGGAAACTGCCATCCCAACCCCCAGACTGCAGTCTGAGCAGCCAGGAGGCTCCTGTCAGGTGTGACCTCAGAGGAAGGGAGCACGGGCAGAGGCAGAGCTGGGCTCTGGGCCGAGGAAGAGCAGATTTTAAAAGGCAGGAGAACAGGCTGGGTGCAGAAGTGGGGATGACCTTGTCACAGGGACCTGGTGCTGGCTGTACCCTGTGAAGGGCCAGGCCACCTCCTCCCTGCCTACCTGTCCCCATCCCCAGCTGCCTGCCCAAGTCCCCACCCAAACCAGCCTGGGGAGTGCATGGTGAGCTGGAGCATTCGGTTATGTGCAGATTGTCTTCGAATAGAACGAACTAGATGTCTGTCAGCATAGCAGGACTGTTTGGGTCACTCTGTCTGTCCAGGACTGCACCCGTGTGCAAGCTCTACTGGCCCATCTTGGCCCATTTAGGCCTCGGTTCTGGACCCAGAACTGTGTTAGAATCAGTCTTCTGTTTAAGCACCTGTGAAATGGAGGTAATAACTGTCCTTGTCCCCTCTGGTACCTGGGAGCAGGAGGGGAGGTGAGGCCTGTGAAGGGCATGAAACAGGGTTTATGTCGATGGGGGTTCAGCCCCAGAGTGAGGACTCTCACGTGGACACCGCCGGGCGGGGACGCGCTGTTCTCTGCTGCCACCTAGTGCGCGTCTTAGGGATAACCGCTGTCTGCGTGTCGCCCGTAAACGCTGTGATTCTCTGCTCAGTCCGTGGGCAGCTGCGCAGCGGTCACACTCCCGCGTGTTTCCTTAGACACTGGGACTGCCCACGTCACCAATGTCAACCTCAGGTGACAGGGGGAAAACTTAGTAAATTATACATAACATTTTACACTCGTGGTTCATTCTTAAATAACAGAAAGAAAGTTACGAATAAACATGGGGAGACTGCCTGGACACGTGAGGTTTTGCTGTAGAAGAGTTTCCCCAGGTCCTTGGCCAGAGACACTGGGACCAAGTCAGATGGCGAGATCAGGTACCAACTGTGAGTACCCCTGTGGGTTTGTTGTGACAAACTGCTGAGGTTTAGTTTATGTTTTTCTGCTTCAGGGACCGACTACATTTAGAACACAAACTGATTCACTTTTATGCTGCAAAATGTTTTAATCTTAATTTAGTTAAATGTGTCT